>APFE030287645.1:0-101581 GCA_000404065.3 Pinus taeda | reverse complement strand
TCAAAATCCATAGAGCTATTACTCATACCTTCTACCATACCTTTACCATGAAGTATTCAAAAGCCCTTCTCTCCAATATGTCCAAGCCTTTGATGCCACAACATGGTCTTCTCTCCAGAGACCACTAGATTTTCTGCTCCATTTTCAGGAACCATAGAACTATTGCACCCGTCAACAACAGTGCTACCTTGCAGCTTGTACAGAGTTCCAATCCGAACTCCCCGCATCAATACCAGTGCTCCTCGAACCATCTTGCAGGTATCCTTCTCGAACACTGTCTTTACACCTGCATCATCCAACTTGCTTACAGAAATCAGATTTCTGGCCAACGCAGGAATATGCAGAACACCCGGAAGGGTTCTAACCCTTCCACCTTGCAACTTCAACTTTACTTTTCAACGACCAATGATTATAGCCTTCCTATCATCTCCTAAGAAGACATCACCACCATCGTATTTCTCATACTCGCAGAACCACTCTCTATGGGGAGTGAAGTGAAAGGATGCACCTGAGTCAATCAACCATGCCTCATGATCTACATGTGTACTTGAAGAAGCCAAGTACACATCCCCACCTTCATCTGAGGTGGTTTTCGCCTCTGCAGAAGGAGCATCATCAGATCCCTTTCCTTTATCAGGAGCTTTAGATTTACACTCCCTTCTGAAGTGCCTTCCTTTCCGCATTTCCAGCACACCACCTTTGTAGGTTTTCCTGGAGATTTAGATCTCCCTCTAGATTTAGATCTCCCACTCGATGACTTATTTTTGTTTCTGTTCTGGGACCGTCCTCGTACAGACAAGGCATCACCATTCTGGTTGTCCATATTTTTCCGTCTCATCTCCTCCGTCAGCAAGGCTGAGACTATTTCATCAAACTGCAAAGCAGTTGCATTGCTACTATTGCAATAACCAGACTATCCCACGAATCTGGTAGAGAACACAACAAACTGATGCACTTATCTTCATTTGAAATTTTAATATCAACAGATAATAACTGACTTACCACAGTATTAAATGCATTCAGATGCTCTATCACCGAGTCTCCATCTTCATCCTAGGTTTATACAGCTTTTTTTGCAAGGAACAGTTTAATTTAACACCAGAGACTTAGATTGGTAGCAAAAGTCCCTAACTTGTCCCACAAAGCCTTCGCCGTAGCTTTCCCTGATACATTCAGCAATACTGAATCTGAGACACACAATCGTATTGTGCTCTTTGCCTTCCGATCCAACTTCTTCCATTCTTCATCGGTCACTCCCGTTGGTTTAGTACCCGGATCTACCGCGATCCACTGATCTTTATCCACCAACAGATCCTCCATCTTGAGTTTCCACAACTCAAAACTCTGACCATTGAACTTCTCAATCTCTATCTTTCCGCTACACGCCATCTTCTTTCACCTCCATAATCGATTCCGCAGATCTACCACTAAACAGGGTCTACCACAGGCCCGAGCGAAACCCCTCAGCAACAAAGGCGTCCCCTTGAAGCCAAAACAGCTCTGATACCAAATGTAGGTTTTAACCCCATAGAGAAATTACCTGCATACGAATTCTAAATCACTTGAAAAATAAAAATGCAAGAGCATAACACATAAAACACATATACACAGAGATTTCCCACTAGATCCCAAAACTGAGACTACCAGCTTGATTTTCATTATTTTCCTTTCAATGTTACAATACATATTTATACATGCCGAAGCATCCAATACCATGGATCGAAAACCATCGTGTCCAAAACCATGGACCGAAAACCATCACGTCCAAAAAACATGTGCGAAAATCATGCACAAAACCATAGGTGGGTCCGCCCAACCTAACATAGGGTCCAAAACCAAAATTTTCCGGGGCACTGCCCCGGACCCCATAAAGTGGGGTTACGAGTACCCCTCAAACCCCTTGTTAACTATGTGGAAAGAATATAACACAACCCAACACCATTCGAAAAGGCCCTCCTTGGCTTTGAAGGCAATCTTCCACACATCAGAGGGTTCAATTGGTACTTGGTGATATCCTAAATTTAGATCGATCTTGCTGAAATATTTTGCCCCCTTTAGTTGGTCTAGGAGGTCATCAATCCGCAGGATCGGGTACCTATTACAGACAATGATCTTGTTCAATGATCGATGGTCAATACAGAGTCTCCAAGTACCATCCTTCTTCTACACCAACACGATCGGGCTCCCACAAGGCGATGAACTCGCAGAGATGTGACATTTATATAGCATCTCCTGAATCTCCCTCTTGATTTCATCATTCTCCAGAACGGAGCACCGATAAATTGGTCCATTAGGTAGCGGTGCACCTGGGGTCAGATTGATGGAGTGCTTGACTTGATAGTGCAAAGGAACCCCTACGGAAGAGGTGAAGATGTCCTTATACTCCTCCACAACCTTGTCCATCTGTAGTTGTCGTGTGGAGGGGCCCTGTCTGGAGGCCGTGGCCACCGCCTTCTTCTTTCCTTGAGGGCATATCATTAGGAAAACAAATTTCCCGGTTTTGGAAATGAGCTTACTCCATTGTTTTGTAGTAATCAGAGAGATGGTAGTAGGCGATGCTACCTTTGGTATCCTGTACAACTTATTTCCCAATGTAATAATAACAGCACGGGGCCTTGATTCATAAATAGCATGTTGCTTCTGCAAGTATGGTTGTCCTAATAATACATCACAAACTTCAAGGGGAGCAATGTCACACAATACCTCATCCGTGAAGGGCTTGATGTTGTATGGAAGGCGACACTGCTGGGTCACGCGAAGGTCTTATCCTTGGAGAAGCCACCCGATGGTGTATGGTTGTGGATGTGTTGTGGTAGTAAGCCCAACCACTTCACAACCTCTGCCGAAATGAGGTTCTTTTGGCTCCCACTATCGATAACCATAAATACATATATGCAATGGAAATAATACTTCATTTCATTAATGTAAAATACTGAAATATGCTTACAAATAGTAATGGAAGTAAACCAGCTAGGGCGATGGTAGCTTATCTCTAAGAAGAGATGTGTGGTGGCTACATGCCTTTCAACTGTGCTACAATGAGGCTTGAAGGCCTACTTATTGTTCAGAAACAATGGAAAATACTTAACATTCCAAAATCTAACCCTAGAAGATGAAACGCCAAACTGTGGGCCTCGTTTGGGTAAATTGGTACATCAACTTCCCGAGGTCATATATTTGGCATACGATCTCTGTTTGACGCATACAATAGCATGTTAGAAAGATCTATCTGATCACTACCACTTTGGGAAGAGCAACATTATATTATGTACCCATGTTGCCCCCATATTTCCCAAAAAACGTCATTCAGGGCCTTAAAATGGCTCCGGAAGTTCAGGACCTGAAAAACTGCGAAAAATAGTAAGTTGTGCTACAATTAAGGAAACTGAAAATGTTGAGAGAAACAATGGTGGGGGTCCAGGTGGACTTGGCAGGTGCCCACCAATATCCACCTGGATCATTCCTCCCCCCTTAGGAAGCAATGGTCCCCATTGCATTGAGTTCCTCCATGAGATGAGGAAACTTTTGCTGAACTTGGTCCCTAGTGAGCCACTTGCCCTGGTGAAGGAGTTGGCCTGCTTTAACAACTCGATACAGTAGGATATTCTGTTGGAAAGTGTTCTTGATTTGTGTGTCCATGATCTGATTAGTTGCAGCTTGTTCCATGCAATTTGGATTTAATTCTGTGGGTGTGAGTTGTTTTGCAATGTCAGATGTCTCTAGCAATGGCGGAAGGTATAGCTAAAGGCAGTCCACATTGAACATTGGGTGCAGGCCAAGGAATGGAGCAATGCTAAGCTCAGATGCATTGTCTCCCACAGCCTTAGTAATGGTGTAACGACCATAGTGGACTGGTCTCAGTTTCCGATAGGCTCCAGTAAGGCGTTCCTTTTGTAAATGCAACTAGACTTTGTCACCCATGTGAAACTTGTGTGGCACCTGATGTTGATCATGTCGTTGGTTGTACTTGGCATTTAATTTCTCTAGAATGTCATGGACCTGCTGGCGAATATGTTGCATGTGATCAATGAGGCTAGTTTCCTTGTCTGCTTTGGACTGGACATGAGCCAAATCTGTGTGAGTAGCTGTAACTCGCATGGCCGCATCAATGGGACATAGTGGTTGGAATCCCGAGCCCACCTGAAAAGGGCTGTGGCTAGTTGAGCTGTGAAGAGCTCGGTTGTAGCTGTGCTAGACATAGGGGAGGTTCTCGTCCCATGTCCATGGATGCTTTGAGTTGTACATACACAGAGTGTGTACAATCATCCTATTGACAACCTCTATCTGGCCATTAGTTTGAGGATGGAAGGCTATGGCCTTAGTGATTTTGGTGTCCATCATTGACTAGAGACTAGACCAAAATGTACTGAGGAACTGACTGTCCCGATCTGAGATGATAAACTGTGGGATCCCAAAGTGCACCCACACTCGTTCAAAGAAGAGTTTAGCAGTGCCCTATGCTATGATATTCTTCTTACAGGCTGCCATAATGGCCATCTTCGAGAACCTGTCCACAACGACAAAAACACAGTCATTTCCATGCTTAGTGGAAGGAAGGCCTGACATGTAATCCATGGAGATAGATTCCCATGGTCGGCTAGGGGTAGGTAGTGGGGTATAGAGGCCTTGCTTCTTGATGGCCAGTTTGGCAATGGCATAGGAAGTACATGATCTGATGTACTTCCCAACATCCTGTCGAAGATTCAGCCAATATAAATACTTTTGCAGTACTGCTACCATTTTCTCAACCCTGAAATGCCTAGCAGCCCAACTGTAGTGTGCTCCACAAATCATCTTAGCACGCTCACTTGAAGGAACACAAAGGTGACCCAGCTGGCATAACAGGGCATCCTGGAGGTGAAAATATGGAACATGCCGACCCTTTAAGAGTGTCTGGTATGTGTGGCCAAATTCTGGGTCGCTTTTGTATAGAAGTGGTCAATCAAAGTCTCGTGCCCACAAGAGTTGAGCACGGTGGTTAACGCCATGATCGGTGGTCGACTGAGGCAATCTGCAAAATTTTTGGTGCTACCCTTCTTATACTTGATATTCAAATGGAACTATTGCAGGTATGTAGAGCACTTCTGATGGTGATCATTCTGCAATTTCCCTTGGGTCTGTATGAACTATAGGGGTTAGTGCTCTGTGTGGATGACTGTTTCCTTCCCCAAAATGTAATGCTTCCATTGTCAGAAGGCCTACATAATGGAATACATCTCTTTATCATAAGTGGGATACTTTTGGACTGTGTCTGAAAGATTTTTACTGTGATATGCCACTGGATGCTTGTGTTGAGTAAGGACTACCCGAATAGCGTAATCAGAGGCATTTGTCTCAACCTCAAATGATTGTTGTAAATCTAGTAACGCGAGCACTGGTGCCATGCAGAGGCAATCTTTCAACTCTATGAATGCCTCCTATTGAGATTCAAACCAAAATAATTTTGCTTTCACTCCTCCCTTGGTGACTTAACTTAAGGGCCAAGTGATATGAGAAAACCCCAACACGAACCTGTGGTAGAAGTTGGCAAGACCTAGAAAGCTACGGAGCTCTATCAGAGTGGTTGGAGATGGCCAATCCCGAATTACTTGGATCTTCACTGGATCCACATGCACCCCCTGTTCATCAATAATTTATCCCAGATACTGAACCTGGGTCATGCCAAAAGTTCATTTATCCAAATTAGCACATAGTTTGTGTTGCCGCAGTGTTTGGAGAACCTGTCAAATGTGGTGGAGGTGCTCTTCCCAACTCTGGTTGAAGATCAGAATGTCATCCAAGTATACCACTACAAATGAGTTGGTGAATGGCCGCAAGATGTCATCCATTAGCCTCATGAAGGTTGTAGGAGCATTTGTCAACCTAAAAGGCATAACCAACCATTCGAAAAGGCCATCCTTGGCTTTGAAGGCAATCTTCCACACTTCAGAGGGTTCGATTGGTACTTGATGATATCCTAACTTCAGATCGATCTTGCTAAAATATTTTTCCCCCTTTAGTTGGTCCAGGAGGTCATTAATTCGTGGGATCGGGTACCTATTACAGACAATGATCTTTTTCAGTGCCCGGTAGTCAATACAGAGTCTTCAAGTCCCATCCTTCTTCTGTACCAACATGATCGGGCTCCCACAAGGCGATGAACTCAGACGGATGTGACCTTTTTGTAGGAGCTCCTAAATCTACCTCTTGATTTCATCATTCTATAGAACGGAGCACCAATAAATTGGTCCATTGGGTAGCGATGCACCTGGGGTCAGATTGATGGAGTGCTTGACTTGACAGTGCAGAGGAACCCCTGCAAGAGAGGTGAAGATGTCCTCGTACTCCTCCACGACCTTGTCCATCTGTAGTTGTCATGTGGAGGGGCCCTGTCTCAAGGTCGTGGTCACCGTCTTCTTCCTTCCTTGAGGGCATATCATCAGGGAAACAAATTTCCCAGTTTAGGAAATGAGCTTACTGCATTGTTTTACAGTAATCAAAGAGATGGTGGTAGACGGTTCTACCTCTGGTATCCTGTACAACTTATTTCCCAATGTAATAATAACATCAAGGGGCCTTAATTCATACACATCATGTCGCTTGCACAAGTATGGTTGTCCAAATAATACATCACAAACTTCAAGGGGAGAAATGTCACACAATACCTCATCCGTGAAGGGCTTGATGCTGTATGGAAGGTGACACTGCTGGCTCACGTGAAGATCCCGTCCTTGGTGAAGCCACTCAATGGTGTACGGTTGTGGATGTGTTGTGGTCGGCTAGCCCAACTGCTTCACAACCTCTGTCGAAATGAGGTTCTTTTGGCTCCCGCTAGCAATAATGAATTGTAGCGAGGAGCCGTTTACCCACATCTGGGAGTGGAAGAGACGCTCCTCCTCCTCTGGATCTTCAGGTTCTTTTTTCTGGATCTTGGTAGTAGCAACAGTGGCGTTGGGATCCGCATCAATGATCTACTTCCCTTTATCATTCCCCTTGTTTGGTTCTGACTCAAAGTCGAAACATGCATCTAATTTTGAAACATTTAGCTCAGCCACCAGTGACTGCTTGGCCCGACACTCGCTTGTGTTGTGAGTGGAGCTTTTATGGAATTCACACCATTTTCCCGTGTCCTTTTTCAGCTTCGCAACGTTGTTATTTTGCTTGCAGCTTTTGCAGGTTGTCTTGGGTAGACCCGCCTTGGCTTTGTCCTTTGTTCTGTGGTTTAGTGGAACCTTTCCCTTGCTTTAGATTCCCAGATCCAAAGTCTCGCTTCTTTGTTTAAACTTTTGCTCAACCTTCATGGCATATCGGTATGTTGTGCCAAGCAAGGAGATGTTCAAGAATTCTATTTCTTCCTACATGTACTTATGCAGGCAACCATGGTATTTGAGTATCAAATGATGTTCGAATCCTTGATACCCAACTTTGTACGAAGTGTATGGAAAGGATTGGTGAACTCCGGCACATCTTGGTCCCTTCCTTGCCGTAGCGTGGTCCACTTTATGTATTCATCCTCATAGCTTCCGACAAGGTAGTACTGCTCCTTGATGGCATCCCGGAATGAATTGCAGGTGGGTGCGGCTGAAAATAGTGAGCCGGTATTTTCATCCTTCTGCTCGCAGTAGGTTTCCCACCAGTCCTTGATGTGGGGGGTTGCTTTGAGAAGAGCGAAAACAATCTTTTCCCGACTCGAAAATTCATGAACAGAAAAATAATCCTTTAGCAGATTTAACCATTTATCTACGGCATTTGCGTCTATCTAACCCTCGAATATGGGGATTTCAAAATTAACTTGTACCTTAAAGGGTGTGGTGTTCCTAGAGTAGCTGCTGGAAGCCGATGCGTCACTTCTGGGTAGGTTTTGAAGGATCTGGGCAAAGTTGTCCATCATTGCGTTTCGTTGTCGCTCGAGGGCTTCTTTGAGCAAGATTTTGATAGGATCTCCTGCCCCCTGTCTTTCTTCTCATCTACCATGGGAGGCTATTGGGATTTGCGAGGCTGGCCTTGCAATGGTTTGACCAGTTCAAGCCCTAACTCCTTATATCCCGACCTCATTGGGGACATGCAAAGAAAAACAGAGAAAAAGTAAACTGCTCTGATACCACTCATCCAGACTTAAATAGGAAAGCAACAAATTACATAGATAACCATAAACACATATATGTAGCAGAAATAATACTTCATTTCATTAATTTTAAATATTGAAATATGCTTACAAATAGTAATGGAAATAAACCAGCTAGGGCGAAGGTAGCTTATCTCTGAGAAGAGATGTGTGGTGGCTACATGCCTCTGAACTATGTTACAATGAGGCTCGAAGGCCTATTTATTGTTGATAAATAATGGAAAATCCTTAACATTCCAAAACCTAACCCTAGAAGATGAAACGCTAAACTGTGGGCCCCGTTTGGGTAAATTGGTACATCAACTTCTCGGGGTCATAACTTTGGCATACGATCTCCGTTTGACGTGTACAATAGCTCGCTAGAATGATCTATCCGAGCACTACCACTTTGGGAAGGGCAACATCAATCCATGGACCCATGTTGCCCCCGTATTTCCCAAAAAATGTCGTTTAGGGCCTCAAAACGGCTCTGGAATTTCAGGACCCGAAAAACTACTAAAAATAGTAAGTTGTGCTACAATTAAGGAAACTGAAAATGTGAGAAACAATGGTGGGGGTCCAGGTGGACTTGGCAGGTGGCCACCAATATCCACCTGGATCACTACCCCCACTCCTCTCTACTCCAGTGTGGTTACATGGGGCCGCATATAGCCTTTGGATGGCCCCCATTCCAACTTCCGCCATGGTTCTGGCTCTCGGTAGTTGTATTGCAAGTTGTGATGACGAGGCTGGGGCTAAGCCCTAGCCCATGGTCCCTACATGTGATCATGTGGGAATGGGGACCAGGGTTGGGGCTTAGCCCTGACCCCAACCTCCAATATGCAATGCATTAAATATCAAATACATGTCACAAACTAACTTTGTTAAGAAACATGTTGTGGCACGTTGGTTGAGCCCTGTAGTGTTTGTTGCTTGGTCACTGGTTCGATTCTCATGGAAAGCTTTGTCCCTTCACAAAAAAATTGGACTAACCCTCGGAGGCCACGTGGTTGCCTCCTGTTGGCCCATGTGGCCTCCCACCATTGGTCCTCCAAACATAGTCAATAACCCAAACTATTAATAAAAAACTTCGAACCATAAACATTAAAAAAATCTATGCTAATCAAACTTGAAAGTTTTGGACGAATCAGGATTGGAAAAGTTGCATCCTACCACTGGCCCAAAATGTCTAGTCACCTATCAATTATGTAAAAATTTCACTGTTTGAGAATTCGATCAAAACATGATATGGGGAGCATATGATATCAATTTTGAGTGAAACATGTTGTGTTGGATTCAGATCACTGAGATTTATCTAATCATATAGGTTTCGAGCTCTATCATGTGCTTTGAATTTTGAGCACTAAATTGATCCCTTGGATCAATTGATAACATTATATACAATTATAAAAATGTCGCCATATATTGTTGTTTGTCCTATATATTAAATTTCAATACAATTGACTAATATCATGTTATGATTAAGCTCTTGTAGATAATCTCAAAATAAATGATGTTGAAAAAACCCTATTTGTTTTTTACATGACATATTTTAATATTTAAATTAAATAAAACTTTTTCAATCATATTTGTGTTTTTTAATTCAATCTTGAGATAAAAAATTGAATGAAATACTTAAAGAAGTTGTCCGTGCAATGGTATATGGGTGGGTCACAAAATTTTTCATATATATGTGTGTGTGTGTGTGTGTGTGTTATTATAATATGAATGAATTTAGAATTCAAATAATTTATTTTGAAAGTTGAATTATAATAGTATACGTCTTGATTACACTAAAAGACATTTTCTACAAGCCAATATGAATCATGATTGGAATTTTTTCCATATTCAATATTAAAGTGACTTGCATCATGACTTAAGGCTGTACTTATTTTCTTGGTCTATGAAACTAGAAACCAAAATTAAACATATATTTTACTAATAAAAGTTATAGTATATAAAAAAATTATTAAATTAGAGAAATAATTTTAACAAATCCATAAACTTCAAAAATTAAGAAGCATCCATAAACAAGATTAATACAAATCCATAAATTGAAATAGTGAATACATGTATCAATAAACTATCTATATGAAAATATATACAAATTACAAATATCACATGAATATTCATAAACGAAAATAGTGTCCATAATGTAAATCCATAAACTATCCATATACGAAAATATACAAATTCTTATGACACAAAGAACGGATGAGGAAAATACCCATTAAAACAAACATATAATTTTATTAAATTAATTTCTCTCCAAAACTTGATTTTGCAAATGAATTACATGGCTATTTCTTTTGAAGGAAGATTTCTCTCAACTTCCTCCAAATATCCAAATATCTAAAAAAGAGTCCGTGCTTTGAGGAATTCAAGCTTCCTTCTCTCAACTTCCTCCAAATATCTAGGAAGGAGTTAGTTCTTTGAGGAATTCAAGATTTTTCCTCTTTCAAAATAAATAACCAAACCATATAATTCATTTGCAAACTCAAATTTTGAATAAAAATTAATTTAATAAAATTATATGTTTGTTCTATGGGTATTTTCCACACTATTCTCCGCATCATTTTGGTATCAGAGCCTTGAGAATGACTCCCTCACGAAGTGCCCAAAATGATGAGAGAATATGTAATAATTAAATGTTTTCTACGTGAAGGGATGTGATATTGAAGGATGAATTGTGCGTTGCCAGTTGTCAGAGGGAATTCAATTTTTTCAGCAGAATATCAATGATAAAATATTAGTGTAACATGCTAGTAATTTCAAAATATTAGTGTAACATGCTATTGGAGACACGAAGATCAGGTCTCGGACTGTGACTTATGTCACTCCTCAAGCGGCATTACTTATGTAACGTCAAAATTCTTCTTGTAATAGTCGTGTCTCACGAAGGGAGGACTCAAATTCTTCATCTTATATAGGGAGTACTTCTATTTGATAGAAAATCCCTGTTCGCGCAGAAGGAAGGGAGGGTTCGTATTTGTTGAGAAAACATTTAAAATGTTTAAAATATCCTTAGTCGTATGCAAAGGAGGAGATCGTAGTCAAAGGGTTCTTGTAGTCTAGTGGAGCATTAAAAAATTATGATCTCTAGCAATGAAGCCATGGAACATTCAAAAAAAATAAATTATGCGTGGATGTAAGTTGAATCTAAAGGCCAAGAAGAAGAATTAACATAAGAGGAATTAATTTCCAAAATAAGCCACTATTTTAAAAAGCATCCCATAAATAAAATCTTGTATATACATATTCATTAAAGGTGGAGATTATTAGATAAGGTGATTCTTAATGTTGGATGCCCCATAAATCACTTTATAATATTTAATTATTATTTTTAAAAATCATAAAATTTATAAAGTTTTTGGGTTATTTATTAAAAGAGAATTTAAATAAGGGTTATTGTCCCTTATTTTAATTAAAAATAAATTTAAAAATGGCATATAGAGCTAGAGGAGCTAGGGGAGCTAGAATTGGTTGAGGAAGATCAACTGTCATCAATTATTACTTAATGAAGTAAGACATATTCTAACAAGATTAGATGCATTGGAGACAACACACAAAAGAGACGTCGACACTGGTGATATCAGTGAAGTAGATGAAACCTAAGAAGAAGAAGGTAAAGTTGAAGAGGAAACTCAAGAAGAGAAAATGGTCAAGATGATCACAGGATTAAGCAGTAAGTCCATATTGGAAGTGCCTATGTATGAGGGAATCTTAAATCCTGAAGAAATAATTGATTGGATTAGCGCCATGGATAAATATTTCGAATATGAAAATGTAGTTGAAGGTAGGAAAGCCAAGTTCTTGGCCACTAGATTAAAAGGTCACACGGCACTGTGGTGGGGAAATGTGCAAGATGAGTAGAGAAGTAAAAGTAAAACAAAGATCACTAGTTGGGATCGGATGGTAGCCAAGCTCAAAGGTAAATTTATTCCTCGAGACTATCATTTAAATATTTTTTGATAGCTGCAAAGTCTTAAGCATAAATCCATGTATGTAAACAAATATACAAAATAATTTTATAGATTAATTATAAGGGCTGGTTATGCAGACGTGGATGATGAAAAGTTAGCTAGATATATTAATGGTTTAAGATTTTATATAGAAGATGAATTGGATATTTTATCTTTGAAATATGTTCAAGACGCATAATAGATAGCCCTTAAGATAGAAGACAAACTGACAAGGAAGTAGAGCCAGAGAGGAAGAGGATGAAGTACAACAAGGAGTAGAGGACAATCAATCAGAGGACCGCCAATTAGAGGACAATTAAGCAAAGGATATTCAAGTGGAAGATTTCCCATTCAAAAAGAAGAAGGCATTAGTTCACATCAAGCAGAGTCATCAATAAGAGGAGATTTTAGAGGACGAAGACCATATCAAAGAGGTAGAGGTATATCTTTTGTGGTAAGATATTATACATGTAATAAAATTGACCATAAATCTAATGAATATCCAGAAAGATTTTCTATTTACAGTAGCATACATATGATATAAATTGATACAGAAAGTGTATAATCCTCTACACATGAAAAAGCACTTGCAACTGGTGAATCATTAATGATGAAAAGAACTTTATTAAAGTCTCCTAAAGAAGTAAAGGAACCTACACAAAGGAAAACATTGTTCAAAACTATTTGTAAATTAGGAGGAAAATGTTGTAAAGTCATTATTGATAGTGGGAGTATTGATAATTTATTATCCACATAAATGGTAGAAAAGTTAAATTTAAGAAAAACTAAACATCTTACTCCCTACAAAGTCTCATGGCTGCAAAAGGGACATCATATACTAGTTAATGAGTAATGTGAGTAATGTGAACCGGAGTTTCAAATAGGATGCTATGAAATTAAAGATCTTTGTGATGTTATGCCTATTGATGTGTGTCATATTTTTCTTGGAAGACCATGGAAATATGAAAGGAAATAAATACATGATGGAAGGAGAAACACCTATAATTTTGAAAAGGATGGAGAAAAGCATACACTCTTGCCTTTGAAGAATGAAAAATCACTAGAAGAAGACCAATCCAAGGTAATGCTACTTAGTGGAAAAGAGTTCCTTCAAGAAATCAATCATGAGGAGATAAATTTTTCTTTGATTGGAAACCCAAAGGTACTTCTCACAAGAAAAAATATGAACTAACTTCCAAAAGAAATTAAAAATATGTTGAATGTTGATATTTTAGTGGATGAATTGCCTGATAAGTTTCCTCCCATTAGAAGTATAAATCATCATATTGATCTCATTCTAGGTGTCAGCCTTCCAAACAAAGTAGCCTATAGAATGGCTCTAAGGGAGAATGAAGAGATCAAAAATCAAGTGCAAGAATTGTTGGATAAGGGTATCATCCAAGAAGGATTAAGTCTATGTGTTGTTCCAACATTGTTAACTTCAAACAAGGATGGTAGATGGAGAATGTGTACAGACTCTAGAGAAATAAACAAAATCACAATATGGTTAAGGTTTCCATTGCCTCGTACTGATGATCTTATAGATTGTTTAAGTGCATTTCATATTTTTCTAAACTAGACTTAAAAAGTGGATATCAGCATATCAAAATAAGAGAAAGTGATGAATGGAAAAAACATTTAAAACTAATAATGGATTATATGAACAGTTTTTAATGCCCTTCAGACTTACCAATTCTCCTAGTAGCTTTATGAGATTAATGAATGAGATATTAAAAGAATTCATTGGAGAATTTGTTCTAGTTTATCTTGATGATATCCTAATTTACAGTCAGTAAAAAGAAGAGCACTTAAGACATCTTAAGATGGTTTTGAAGAAGTTACAACAAGAAAAAATGTTAATTAATTTAAAGAAGTGTAGCTTCTGAAAATAGAATTATTGTACTTGGGTTTTGTGATTTGAAAGGAAGGCTTAGAGATGGATCAGGAGAAAGTGAAGGACATAATCAACTGGCCAACCCCAAGAACCATTTCAAAGGTAATAAGTTTTCATGGATTGGCAAGTTTTTACAAAAAAAATAATCAAAAATTTCAGCGGTATATGTGCTCCAATAGTAGAAACCATTAAAGAAAAACATCAATCATTCCATTGGACAAAGTAGCTAATAAAATTTTCAAATTATTAAAGAAAAAGATCACAAAACAACCTATTTTAGCATTTCCATATTTCAATAAGTTGTTTTAGGTTGATACTCAAACTAGTGGAGCTGCAATAGGAGTTGCTCTAAGTCAAGAAGGAAGACCAGTCACCTAATACAATGAAAAAGTCAATGAAGCCAATAAAAAATACTCTTCTTATGATAAATAATTCTATACCATCATACAAACTTTTAAAAAATGGAGACATTATCTTATGCCCAAAGAGTTTATCCTTTACACAGATAATCATGCAATACAATATATCAACAATCATACCAAATTGAGTAAAAAACATGTTAAATGGATTGAATTCTTACAAAAGTTTACATTTTTTATCAAGCATAAAAGTGGGCAGTCAAATAAAGTAGCAAATGCACTAAGCATGATCAATTTATTTCTGCAATAATTCCAATTGAATGTCTTAGGATTTGATGAGCTAAAAAATATGTATAAATATGATCGATATTTCAAAGAAGCTTATGCAGCTTGTAAAAATCTTATAAGTAGATATAGAACTCCATGGTTAGATTACATGATACAGGAAGGACTCCTATTCAAAGGAAGACAATTATGCATTCTAAGATGTTCAATGAGAGAAAATATGTTAAAATAAAAACATAGTGGAGGCTTAGAAGGTCATTTTGCGCAAGATAAAACTTTAGCACAATTAGAAGATTTCTACTATTAGCCACACATGTAAGAAAATGTAAGAAGATTTGTTGAAAGATGTAGGATATGTCAATATGAAAAAGGGAAGAAGTCAAAACACTGGACTATATCAACCCTTACCAATACCAAATTGAACATGGGACTCTATAAGAATGGATTTGTACTAGGATTTCCCAAAACACAAAGATGAAGTGACTCAATATCTTCTATTGCTGACAAATTCTAAAAAATGGCACACTTTATAGCCTGTAAAAAGGCAAATGATGCAACTAACATAGAAAACTTGTTCTTTAAATAAATAGTTAGATTGCATGGATTACCTACAAGTATCTTTTCTAATAGAGACACCAGGTTTGTGGGCCATTTTTGGAGAAATTTATGGAAAATGTTAGGAACCAATCTCAAATTAGTTCAACATATCATCCCCAAACTGATGGTCAGAGAGAGGTGGTAAATAGAAGTCTTGGAAATATATTAAGAAGTTTGGTAAGTGAACATCCCAAGAAATGACATCATGTACTTGCTCAGGTAGAATTTTCATATAATGACTCACCTAACAGAAGCACATGATTAAGTCCATTCTAAATCTTTTATGGAATGCATCCAAGAGGAATTTATGAGTTAAGGAACCTTGGAAATCAAGTATTTATAAGTGCATATGGTGAATATTTTTCGACTAGTATGCAAGAAACACAAGACAAAGTCAAGCAACAATTACAAGAAAGCAGCAACAAGTATGAACAAAGAGTAGATTCTAACATAATAAAATTGGATTTTGAAGTTGGCGATTTGGTTATGTCAAATATTCGAAAAGGAATATTTCCTACAGGGGAATGTAATAAGTTAAAACTGAAAAAGATTGGACCACGCAAAATTTTGAGGAAATTTTCCTCTGATGCTTATGAAATAGAACTACCCAAAGGATTTGGCATCTCAGCAATATTTAATGTTTCAAATCTATACCCATTTAAGGAACCTGTAAATGATCCTATAGATGCCTGTTAGTGATAAAGTTCAGTGGGAGAAGCAGCTACTTTCAACACCAACAAAGAAGATTGAATCTATCATCTATAAAAGGGTAATTAAAAGGACCATGAATAAGGAGAATTTTCAATACATAGTTAAATGGACGAATCAACCAGTCGGAGATGCTACCTGGATGTCAAAAAAAAATATTTGAAAATATAGTACCAGTATTGAAGAACTTCAGAAGAAAAACACATGAATGTCTATTTTCCTCCCCAGTAGTATGATGCAAGAGCATCCCATATTTTATAATTATTTATTTATTTAATTTGGAGAATCTTAGAAAATTATAGATTTTGTGGAGACTTCTATAATTTGTTGAAGATTAAGTAGTTAGGATAGACTCCTAGAATTGAGAGGATTTCTCTCAACTTCCTCCAAATATCTAGGAAGGTGTTATCTCTTTGAGGAATTCGAGAATTTTCCTCCTTTAGAATAAATAACCATGTAATTCAATTGCAAACTCAAGTTTTGAAGACAAATTAATTAATGAATATTGTGTTTGTTTATTTTCCTCTCAGCTCCGCATCATTTTATCGCACATGTGAATATGCCCTATGAAATCAGTCTGAACAATATACAAACTATGACACTCTAAGTACCACCAGAACTCCTATGTGAGCTATGTTGTGCAAAGTAAGTGTCCACAACATGGTATTGCAATATAACACATTCAAATTAAAACTAATTAGATCATTATTTGTACAAAATAAACAATATGGAAATAAATGATATTGAATCACATTTTTAATTACATATACACGACTCTTCTAACCTTAGTCAAGTTAGAATGCAAGTCAGATAGGATGGTGTCTAATCATGAATCTGGGTTTGGTCCTCCCATACCCGTAGCTTGATGATTGGGGCCTACATCGATGGACCCACATCATCAATGCCTCTAAACCCAACATCCCACTAATATCTCCACTAGTTGCATCAACGACACTCTACATATGGGTCTATGTACACAATGGCAAGGACACATTATAATTAGTCTACAAATTAATTAACATATTTGTGTAGCTTAAAAAAAAGAAAATGTTGAAATCTTAGGAATAAAAAAGTTTACCTCAACCGTTAGTCCATGTTATTGTACATATTGACTCTCCTCCACATTAATGAACATATAAGGTGGAGGTGGAGGTGGAGGAGGAATCCATGGAAACATGCTCTGGTCAAGGATGACTTGGCTGATCAACTTCCCCCTTAAATGACCTCATAAGATCATCCATGTAGCTAGGATGTGTCTACATGTTAGCATAAACTTATTAATATAAATGCAATCTAATATGAGCAAGAAATTTTAATATAAAATTATGCATAATTTGACAATAAAGAGTCAAAAGTTTTGTATATATATGTTCCTGGTCCATTTCACATAGGTCATGCACCCCTGAAGTCTCACGAATGGCATCACATTACATACATGCCTGTTTCAAAAGCTGGTCAAAGGGTAAACTCACTAGAAATGCATTGTGATATAAGGGCAATGGTGGGTCATGAGGCGATGGATGTGGTCTCCTAATTTCTCCATCTAATGCAACATGCATACTAGCCAAAGGCACCCACATGTTGTCTGCAATATTCTCCCGCATTTCACCACCGAGCTGTGAAAACTCCTTTATATTTGTCGGTAATACCAAGCTTTGATATGATAGTGTCAATAATCTCGGAGCTGGTGGTACATGCCCATGGTCCCTACGAGCTCCCTCGCGCTCATAGGTTCATCCTAAGCGGGTTCCATAATAATGAGATCCAGTACCATTGTAATTTAGTCCCATATGTAACATAAACTATGCATATAAATTCTTAGAAAAATAAACGATGACTTGGTCATGGTTGGTGAACTTGCCCCAAGATCCAATGAATCTATCTTACATGAAAGGGGTTGTATGAACATTACTAAAATATTTCAGTGGAATCAAAACTTTATGTCTAGTAGGGAGATCTGAAGGGATGTCGAAAAACTCCCCATGAATATCAATGTCCTTGTTGGCCTCTTTCACCACCTCTGAAGAATCAGAGCCTCTAACCTCAAGCCTTCTAACCCTCTTTATGAACTATAATATGTGGCTATGTGGGCTCGACCTTTGGTATGTCTCGATCAACCTAGTCATGTTATCTAACATCAAAGGCAATGCAAGATGAGTTGGTGAATTTGCAAGGATCTTATTTATATTTGTTTTTATTCACATATGATGGGTCATGACATCCTCTAATGTGATCTGATTTGTAGCGTCACCCCATGGAGGGATCGATGTTTCACTTTTACCCTTAGCTTTGACCTACTGAGGACATGTAAATCATAAAAATAATTTAACATATATATAATTAAGAAACTAGAAGCATGATAACATATACATTAAATTCAAACACATCAATTTAAGATAATTTAAAAAATAAAGACAATTTCAAGACATAAACACATAAATTTTGAAGAGGATTTAAAAGTGTAGGAGGTGTACCTAAAATGGGTGAATAATTCCCATTGGATGTAGCATGGTGATCAATAGAGACATAAAAAAATGCCTCTAACACTCCAAATGATGTTAGAGGAAGGATATACAAGGGGAACATGAACTCTTGGTGGGATACGTGATCTATCATGAGCCCGACCACTTATAACATAACCTCTTGCACTATGATGTCCTGTAGTTGGGGCACGTATATGGGATGCCTAACAATATTACATATAATACATATAAACTAATCTAAGAAAAAAATGTTGACAAAAAAACCATTTCTAAACTCAAGAAAAATAATCTAGCCTGATGTCTTAAAATTTAAAGTATATTTTTTGATAATTTATCAACCAAAGTACATTGAGTTCCATGTAAACACAATTGAAAGAAGTGATCAAATATAACCTCAAACTTTTTATCATTTCTAAATAATGCATTTGATTTATAACACATAAATTTGTAGATATGTATGTTAAAATTTGAAATAAACCTATTTACAAAACTAATAAAATTTCATGCCGACCAAATATTATGTTAGCATTAAGTTTGCACCTTTCCTAAAGGTCTAAAGGAAATATTTATTAGTTCATTTTGCAAAGTCATGGTTATGTAAAGGGACTTATGATTTTTTTGTGTAAATTTCTTTCTATGCCTAGGGTCATGTCTAATCAAGTCTTTCTACCCAACCCTAATATTATCATAAGATTTTCACAGTGCAATTAACCTATCGTTAGACTATAGCTGGAATTACGAAATATTTTCGTAGCGCAATGCTATGAAATATTTACGTAGCGCTGACCGAAAAATTTAAAATTTAGGTTTTTTAGCTCCCAACTCCATTATTTTAAGTTCCCAATAGTTTTTTCATAAATACATATCCCTTTTCATCTACAATGTGACAACTAGCAGCATTTTGAAGCTCAAGAGAGATGTTTAAAATGAAACCCTAATTTTCCCTCTTTACCCTAAAATGATAATTTCTAGAAAACCCATAATTTTGTTTATAGTGTGTTCTCAGGTGGTTTGCAATGCCTGGACAAGGTAATTCAAGGTCGGGAAAGGTTATTGATTTGAGGCTTCTACAATTTGTATTATGTGTAGTGTTGTCTTCTAGATTCATTGCATACAAATTATTGGAATGGACATTTCGAACCATCCTCCATGGTTCATCATCATAGGCATTACAATATGGGTCGATCAGGTGAACTGATTTGAACCTGATGGGATGTATTTTCAAGTGTATCTAGAGATGTTGACTTTTTTCAGAAATGCAGGATGGGAACTAGTGTTTTAGTGCTTCAATGGACACAAACTAAGTTGGTGCCATGATTTCATCTACTCATTTGATGGAAACACGACAAGAATCAAATACCTATAGTTCCCAATCACAGATGAATCCATTACAGCGGCAACAAGTTTTCCAATTAAGGGTGAGAGATGGTTTAAGAAATGGAGATTGTAGAATGCCGACATAAATTATTTGTTGAAGGAGGACTGTCAGAACCAAGAATGGAATATATGGGTCCTCCAAAATATGTTGAAGCTCGAATGGTCTAATGCCCTTAGAATTGTACAACTCTTCTTCACCTATGAAGGCGAGTATTCTAAATCTTATTTGTATCATATGAGGGTTTTATGTCATTTAGTAGGTTTTAGTAAGATGAATTTAGCCTATTTCCTTCATCAAAGTTTGCTGAAGATGTGCACCAAAGAAAGAACCCGAACATAGCTAAAACCTCATGACATTTGTCATCACAACCTAATTAAAATATTATATGCTCATGAGATAAAAAGGAAGATGGAACATTTGAGACAGAAAAACCTAAGACAACCTACACCTAGAAGACCAAGGAGAGGCCAAACTAAAGTTTAAACTCAAACAATAGCTCAGGAAACAAGGGAGAGTATAGCCACATCCCCATTGAAAAATATGACAAAAACCCTATGAAGTAACTAGATGTTAGGGTTTATAAAAGGAGAACAAGAAGATAGCAAAAAATTATGTTAGAGGAAGAGTAGGCGAAACAAAGAGCATCACACAGTAAAAAATGCAAACAAAAGATAGAAACAAGGGATGAAGAAATTGAAACTAAACCTAGGGTTTACTCCAGAAAGCCCCACACTCACCCTACAAACAAAATTATCTTGGGCTTAAAAGAATAAAAACCTAAGATGAAGGAGATAATGATTATTTATGAAGATGAAGACACTGTGCAAACTTCAAATAGCAGAGAGAAGGCCAAACCATAGAGGAAAATAGAGCATGCCAATAGAGAGGGGAAAGAAACCCTAAAGGCTACAAAAATCATAGAAAAATCTACTAGAAGGATGACAAGAAGTCGGGATAAGTTAGACCTCCTTCCTTAGGCTACAAAATCATGGAGAAATAATCGGTTTACTTTTCCAGACAAAGAAATATCCAAAACACTAATTTTGTTGAACAAATTCTAATTGTACCTCAACATTTTGACCTTATTAGTTTGTCTTTTTCAGCAGTAAGTTATTTTCAATATATTATGATAATATGTCAAAGGGTTTTTTAGCTGAGGTAGTGCAAATAATATGAGTCAAAATAAAGAAAAAAACCTTGAAAGGAGAAAGCAATTACAAGGATAGTTTCACAGTTTCAAAATGGTTTACAGGTTCATGCACTAGTTTTGCTACTAAGAGGGAAGACAAGTTGTAGTTCCATATATTAAGCCTACAAGGGAGTGAGTAGTTCTTGATCCTATAATAAATATATAACTCATCCTTGTTACAGAATAATAGTACAAGATACACACAACAACTCTACAATGTAGTTTGACCACTGTTATATGCCAAATAGAGATTCAAATAGCTAAGATGATAAAATTTTGATTATTTTTTCAATTAAACTTTCAGATATTATAAATATTATTCATCTATTGCTACCAGACTTAGTGGATCTTATATTTTATTGTATTTTTCCTATATATTACATGAAAAATGAGGAAAAAAGGTTGGCTTTTGATGAAAGAATAACCATTGTTTGTGTGTTGAAAACGTTATCAATCTACAATTTTCCAAGATCAATATATTTTGATCAACGATATAAAGATTCATGTAACAGTATGTATTAGTATAATTATACAATGTTTCCTTCTTTGTAATATCATTTGAATGTATGGTCTTTTGAATATTTGAAAAAGAGTAAATGTTACAAAATTCATCCTGGTTTTGATGTTATGTTTCATAGATTTCAAATATTTGCACTCCTATATTCTAAAGCTACTTTAGGATTAATTTCATATGCCCTACTCTAATGGATTGTTCTCCTATTTTCTTCCTTTAGCTATAATGATGACCAATGTCTAGGATGCGCTATCTACCTTGCCTTTGTCAATCCTAATCAAACAACTAGTATCTTGGTAAGTTGACATAAAACCTAGGTTTTTAACTCCATTCCTCAATGGACTATCTTCCTCGTGCCCAACTAAACCATACATAACAAAAAAAAAAAAAAAAAAAAAAAAAAAAAAAAAAAAACAAACAAACAAACAAACAAACAAACAAACACAATTGAAGATCTCCCCACTGTGTCAAAGTATAGTCAATTACTAAATATAGTGATTAGGCTGTCAGAGAGAGCCCTCTCTAGATTGAATGGGCTAGCCTTTAGTCTATAAGTTGGATTGCAAAGGTTACCTCAGAAACTTCTTTCATACATCCAAGAGAAATTTTGTGAGTGATAACATACTACAATAGACTTTACGTTCTTAATGCTTGACTTTGACACATAACATGTACTAGGTGCAAGCACATGAAGACAATGTTTCTTGTATAACACACTACATAATGAAACAATATGGTACAAATTAGAAAAGAGTCTAAATGCTTTTATTCACTAGACCAAATACATTTTTCATGATGGATTTAATGTATCTACCAATGATGCATTGTGGAAACATGAAGTTATATATATATCTGTGTGTGTGTGTGTGTGTTAAATGTTATATATATACACATGTTATGTTTTAAATAGTTATGTGATGTTAAATGTTATAGTTATACTATGTTACAGTTATGCACAATGTACATGTTACACTATGTTATGTTTCTCTATATATGTATGTTATGTTATTATATATATAATATATATATATATATATTATAATATATAATATAATATATATATATATATAGATAGATAGATAGATAGATATATGTACCTTGTTAAGTTAGTTTAAATGTTAATTAAATTTAGTTTGTTAAATAGTTAAAAAAGATTATGTTATGTTTATAAAACATATATATAATTATAATATATCTCTACTGTGATAGCTATAACTTTATAATCTAATTAAATATATATAGTTATATTTAATTAATTATAATTAGTTACATGTACTTATAAATATGTATTATATTAATAGTTTATGTATTATATATTATATATTATATATATATATATAATATATATATATATATATATATTATATATATTTATTATTAAAAATATTTTAAATAAATTATTTTAAATTTAAATATAAATAAAAGTTTTTGTTTTTTTTTTTTTTGTTTTTAAGGTTTACTATGACCAACTATATTCATCACGTCAATTTCAAACTCATTTATTTATTAATTGGTTATAGTTTCATTGTTTTTTATTTTGCAGTTTTTTGTGAATATATTTTTCATCAAATTTAATAGAAATTTAAAATGCATTTTCAATAACAAAAAATTGAAAATTTATTTGACAAAATTCATATAGAAAAACTTTAAAACCTAAAACAATTAGAAAAAAAATTGTTTTTACCTTTCAAAATTAGTAAATATGCATTTAATAAACTTGCAAGTAAGAAACAAATTTAAAACTTAAATTATAGTTTTTTTGGTGGTTTCAAAGCGTTTTCTAGGTTGTTTTGAAGGCTCTTTTTGAAGGTTTTCTAGGTTAGTTTTGTGGTTTTCTAAGTTGTTTTGAAGGGTTTTTTTTTTTTTTTAATGGTTTTCTTGGTTGGTTTTGTGATTTTCTAAGTTTTTTTGAAGAGTTCTTTTGTGGTTTTCATGGTTTTTGAATGGTTGTTTTTTTTAATTAATTGGTTTTGATGGTTTTTGTACATGAATTTTTTTTTATTAATTTGTTACATTTTGCAAACAAAAATTAAATAAGAAAGACAAAGGATATAGTACCTCCTTTGTTTGAGCCTATGATATTGGTGGGGTGGTTGGTGAGATTGATATGAACATTACATTGCTCCATCGAGCTCCAATACTCTCATTCAAGCTACTCTCAAACTCTCGGTTGAGCTCCCTTGCAAATGGTACAGATCACAAGAGCGGTATATATTAAAAAAAAGGGCGCTCCCTTGCAAATGGGGTAGACCGCAAGAGTGGTATATATTAAAAAAAAGGGCTCGATCAAGCATTATAACTCGATGAAGGATTAGTTTTTAACCCTTGATCGAGATATTTTTACTACCCAAGGACCTCGATCGAGCACTTAAAAACGGCTCGAATGAGTGCTTAGATAGCTCGAACAAGTGCCTAGATAACTTAATCGAGACATTGTTTTTTCCACCCAAACACACACTCTTTCGTAAACAATATAACAGAACTCTATTCTTTTACTCCATAATTATTAACTAAATTTAAATATGAAATTTTGAAATATTATAATTATACATATATATTAATATTATTAATTCTTTTAGTATTATTTTATATTAAAACTTTTACACTACCAATTGTTTAATAAAATAAAATTACCATTTTTAAAATTGGATTAAAGCTCGATTTATTATTAAATTACAATTTAAGAAATTGAATTAGCTCAATTATTTTACTAAATTAAGTTCTTTCTTGTTTATTTAATTCTTATATTTCCTTATTAAAAATATAAATTTTAAAAATAACCTATTTATCTTATATTTCCTTTTAAAAATGGAAAAATATAAAATAAAATTTCCAAATATATCAAACAACATCAAATTCCAAAAAACATTTTTAAAAAAACTAAATTAAAGCATTGAACCGTCATTTATAATATCACAAATAAACTATATGTAAACCATTCTCGAAATTCGAAAATAATTTATTTGGTAAGTCGCTAATATATAAAGTAATAAAATTGCCATTCATCTGAAACAAATCTATATTTTCATTTTAAAATAAATAAATAAAAAATACATTAAAACTATGCGAAGCATATATCAACATAAAAGAAACCATTATGAAATTGTCTATTTAGTATTTAGTTTCTTTTTATGGACAAATGAAATTGTCCAGACAGTAGGGACTCTTATAATTGATTTTTACTTTTGTTATTAGCCTGGTTTTAAACCAATGTATTTAATCAAAGTTTTGAGACCATAATTTCTCAAAAATTGATGGACCATAAGTATTTAAGCTTATCAAACATTTACAACATTCCATTTTCACTAATCATTAATTATGAGATCTTATTTGGGCCTTATATTGAGCTCGAGAAAATTAAAACTTAAATTAATAATAAGAGAGGTATCCATATGAATCTCTTCAAGTTGATTAATGCTACTTTAATGTTAGCATTAATTTATTAATATTAAATTTTTATGACCTATATGTATCATATCATATTCTAAGTGGTATGAATTTCAAAGTGTCTAGATATCATAGGTCTCTAAATTGTAGTTTGATCTTTTTCATTTTGCATGAGATATTTTTCATGTTATTTTTGTGTGATAGAACCTTTCAAAGTGCTCAGCAATTCAAATCTCTATTTTTTTCTGATCATTTTTGGTTTTTTCCATATAGCATTTCTGTTGACGACATCAACACTTCTTCATTTGTCTTTGCGAGTATCTTTGCTTCTGCCAAGCGTGCTATTTTTTTCTACCCCGAGTGTTTTTTGTTTTTGCTAGATAGAATTTCTATTAATGACAACATTTCTAATGATGCCATCATTTGTATTGGTGGTAGTGTCAATAACCTTTTATGTAGCTTGTTGATGTTTGCAGTTATCCAATTCTCTCAAGTAAGCATTCTTTCAACTATGTAGGAACATTATAAATCCTATGTTTTGTGTATATTTTATCACAAAATTTGTAATTCTTATCATAAAATTGATTCTATTTTGACAAAATTTTCACCTTGTGTCTTATAGAGACAAATTCATTGTCTAGATAGTGTAGGAAAAGTTTTAGGAAAAATTCACACAAACAGGCCCTACTCCTCTACAATAAAGACATCTTAAGTGATAGGACCACAGGAATTTCTCTATCAAATTAATCCAAGAATTGTAAAAAGCTAAGCATAAAATAAACAAATGGAAGATAAAGGTTTTCCCCTACCCCACTTGGCTAGATGCTCTAAGTTTTTGTCGAGCTTATGTGTAGCTCTCTTTACTATGAAATGCTTCTACACTTGAGAAATTTTGTCATCTTTCAATAGTGGATTTTGTGTGATACCTAATAGACTCTATTAATAATATCCACTTCCTTGATCAATTCGGTTACATCAAAAGAGAATTAAGGAATGCTTGCAAAATCAAATGAGGGAGGAATATATATAAGGCTTTAGAGAGTCAGGTTATGAGTGAGCTAGCTCTTTCCAACCATATATGGAACTGTCTAGAATATCAACATAAGAAGAAAACAGGTTAGCATAAGAAGCAAAGGATGCAAAGCAACACAATTTACATGTGTTCCATTTTGGGTAGATTTGATGGATATATTGAGCTTGCAACAATATCTCCTATATAAAATATTTGTCACACAATAAAAATAACAAGAGGAACAAAATTTTCTTGCTGAATACCGGGAGCATTGTTGTCTTCCTTCCCTAACCCTGCATGTCTAGCTGCAAGTATAAATCATTTCTCATCCCATGGCTTCCTCAACCTTCCTCTAACTACATGGCCTATAAAGAAAAGGGTTATCAAACCATTGGTC
The DNA here is from genome assembly GCA_000404065.3 of Pinus taeda. Classification (NCBI taxonomy): domain Eukaryota; kingdom Viridiplantae; phylum Streptophyta; class Pinopsida; order Pinales; family Pinaceae; genus Pinus; species Pinus taeda. The sequence continues at coordinate 75,333 of APFE030287645.1, read as the reverse complement.
AAGGGAAAACCTTGAGCTCCTTAGAGGATAAAACAAAAAATGAGAATCTCGTGACAAGGGTTATCAAACAGCTAGTCAAGGGAAAACCCTAAGCTCCTTAGGGCATAAAAAAACAAATGAGAATACGGTAAAAAGGGTTATCGAACAACTAGGTGAGGGAAAACCCTAAGCTCCATTGGGAATAAAACAACAAATGAGAATCTGGACCCATTTTTAGAATTAGAAAAAAATGCAAAGACAAGATAAACTTACATGTCTAAGCCTATGTTGCAAGCTACCAAGCTTGGGGGAATTTATAAGAATTGTATTCATGACATCTACTGAGATTGGGGTTATTTCAAAGAACTATATTGATGGTGGTTTTCCAACATCGCACAAAGGTGAAGGGTGCAACAATTTTCCAGCTACACACAGAGGTGAAGGGCATCACAATTTTCCAACTGCACACAAAGGCAAAGGGTGTGAAATGATAAAGGATCATCAATAATGGTTGTTGGTATTTTCATTCTATCTATTTCATGGAAGTGAGACAACAATTTTCAGAGGCATTCAAGTGAAGACAATTTTATTTTCTCTAACCACATCATTGTCTTTGTCCAAGGCAAGCAATTAAAGACAAGTTTCATCTTCTCTCACCATGTGGTATTTTTCTTAACTTTATGGAAACATCTTGAGAACTGGCATTAATGAAAAAAATTGAAATTCTAGTGGTTCCTAGAGAGTCTTGATGGTTTTCTAAAAAGATTTCCTCCCTTGTTGGTTAAAGTGGTTCATATTACTTTGTATCATTTCAACTCATTCCTTAAATATATAATTTCATCACAAACACTTATGAATTGACGTCTGATTTCATGAAATATTACAAAAAAATGTTTGTATTAAGCTCCTCAAAATATCACTTAATATTTACAAGTTGTAGTTTGTGAGAGTAATAGAATTTGGTAACCGCTTGTTATATCCCGAAATTTTATACCTGATTAATGTTGAAGATCACTCCATATTAAGATCTTCTAAATATGTATTATTTTTATTTTACTTAAAATTGTTCAATTCCATAAATATATCTTTAGACATACATTACTATATTTTTTTTGACTTGAAACTTATATAACATAAATACCATAAAACAAAATATTGACAAACCCATGTATATTATCTTAAAAATCCTACATTAAATTTTGTTTCTCATTTTTCTCCTAACTATTTTAAGCAATTTTAGTGGCCTATAATCTAAAAATATTCAACAATAAATATGAGAATTAATTATCTATTTCACTAGGAAAGACTTGACAATAATTAATATTATATTGTATTAATGGAGAAATGGTTACATGGTTGTAACATAACTCCTTAAGTTAGGATTAGTTCCTAGGTTGTAGGAGTTTATTCTCACCTCCCTATTCTTTTGTGATGTATTTATTGAATGATCTTTGGTTAATTGAAGAGAGAGTGTACGATCCAGTTTGTGCAGCCTCCAGGTGCAACTTTCTCACTTGTGAGTTGTTGGTTAATTCAATTCATTTCTTCTCTTTAAAGTTTTTCTAACATGGTATCAGAGCTCAAATCCGGTGAGCCTGATCTATGTACAGAGCCTTCATGACTCCATTGCTAATGTGGCAACATAGGAGCCTCAATGCTCACAATTTTGGAGTCTAGGTGGTTGGGAGTGACATACCTTACTCACAACAGAAATTTGCTTCCTCACAGTTCTTAGCATATCTCTATCTAAGCACAAGGCGATCATCGCGATTTTCGGTGTAACAACAACGATTATCATCGTGAATCTCGGGGTGGAACCCATGATGATCTAGCCTTTACTTAGAGCGATTTAAGGATCACACCCAAAAAGCAAAGTTTTTTAGTAAGAAGGAGCGCTAACTTGTTTTTATGGTTCTGTGCATGAGACTTTGCCAGATCGGTGGCAGATCCAAGTTGTAGACACAAAGATCATGGTAGATTGGTGGCAGATCTAGCATTGATTCAAAGGATCTGGTATGTGTTGAGATTATTTTTTATTATAGCTTGTAATTGTTCACTTGGTTAGAATTGACTGAAGATTGGAGGATTTGGAATCCGATCAGTCGAAAATGATCAATTTTACAAAATCTTATCTCAACAAGACTAGCAAACTTTATGGGACTGATTATACTAATTGAAAATTCAAGCTACATACGTTTCTTGAGGGATCGAGTGCATGGTCGATCATTAGCGGCGATGAGCAGAAGCCAGCCATTTTGGCAGGTGGTACAATAGCGCTAATACAGGATCGGGTTAAAAGGGAGAATAAGGCAAAAGTCTTATTGAAGATGTTCATTAAAGACAACATTATCCCACATATCAGAGACTATAAATCATCTAATGAGATATGGAATGCACTCAAGAAACTTTACTAGACGTAGAACAAAAATCACATATTGTCGCTCAAAGGCAAGTTGTTTTCCATCAGGATGGAGGAGGATGAATCTATTGTTGGATTCATTACACGGGTCAAGGACCTGAAGGATAGATTGGGTGACATCGGGGAGAAGGTGTCTAATTCCGATCTTGTCACAATTACATTGAATGGGATGATGGATGAATACCATATGTTCATCACAGGCTTATTTGTAAGGGATAAAGCCCCTACCTTTGAAGATCTAACAGAAATCCTAATACATGAAGAAGAGTAGCGGAAAAATTTGAGACCATTGAGTGTCGATCTTGCTCTGATGGTGAAGAAGAAGCCATACAAAGGGAAAAAAACATAGGGACAAAAAGGCAGTGGCATTTTTCAGAAGAGGCCATTTAGAGGTATGTCTCCAAGTAACAGTGGTAACATATCTGACATTAAATGTTTTTACTGGGGGAAAATCAGTCATTTAGCTAAGATTTGTTTTAAGAGACATACATATGAGGCTAGAAATGAACAAAGAAAGCACACAGGGCACCTTTTAGATGAAGCTCACAGTCATGATCTTCGATTATTTGTAGTTGATTATGCTCTTTCAAATCTTGAGGAGTATGAGGCCGAAACATGATTCATAGACTTAGGCACGTCATCACATATGACAGGTAATAGACATTGGTTTGAGAATTTTGAAGAAACTACGCGTGGAGCTAACAGTTATATAGGTGATGATAGAGGTTATCAGATTAAGGGGTATGGTGATATTCCAGTAATATTTCCTGATGGTAATATCAGATATATTAGAAATGTGATGTATGTACCTGTGATCAAGAAGAACTTGATCTCTGTTTCAATGATTGAAGATCGAGACCTGCAAGTCGAATTCTTCAGAACATGTTGTGTCATAAAGGACAACAAGAAGGAACCAGTTGCATCAGGAATGCATGTGGGAAGCATATATAGGTTGAAAGTCAAGAGCATGCCACACCAAGCTTTGGCTTCAACAGGATTGACAATTGAGAATCTTTGGCATCAAAGGTTCGGTCATCTTAACCTACAAGATTTCATGCTACTGTAAAGAAAAAGTATGGTTGATGGACTTCCTGCTTTTCAGAATGTTCATTTAGATTGTGATGGATGTGCATTAGGGAAAATTCATAGGGAAGAGTTTCCTTTGAATGATGATAGGAATAAAGGAGATATTCTGGAGCTTGTGCATACATACATATGCGGACCTATGCAGGCTAGATCACTAGGTGGTGCATATTATTTTTTACTCTTTACTGATGGTTGCACTAGATTCTCCTGGATATACTTTATCAGAAAAAAGAGCCAAATATTTCAATGCTTTAAAGAATTTAAGAATATGGTGGAGAAGCGGACAGGGAAATTCATTAAGATCCTCTACTCTGGTAAAGGGGGAGAACACAAGTTGGGAGAGTTCATGAAATTTTGCAAGAATCATGGGATTATTCAAAATTTCACAGTACCTCACACTTTACAGTAGAATGGAGTTGTAGAAAAAAAACAAAACCCTTGTGGAGTGTGCACGAATTATGCTTCAAGGTAAGGGTCTATCCAATGGTTTTTGGGTTGAAGTAATTAACACTGCAGTATACTTGAAAAATAGGATTCCAACTGAATGTCTCAAATTTAAAACTCCTTTTGAATCATTTTATGGATATAAGCCTACAATGAATCATTTAAGGGTTTTTGGGTTAAAATACTTTTTCCATATTCCCAAGGATGATAGGAAGAAGTTAGACCCTAAGGCCATGAAATGCATCTTTGTAGGATACTGCATTGAGTTTAAAGCTTATAAGTTGTTTAAGCCTTTGACTCATAAAGATTTTGTGAGTTGAGTTGTGCTATTTCATGAGCAAGTTGAGGAAGGGAATAAGGAGAACAACCTTGAAGAGTGGCACGTTTCATTTTTGACGGAAGAAAGAAATGAGGACAATCAAAAACAATAATAGCAACAGTAACAATAACAACAACAACAACAACATCAGAAAGAGGAAGAGGCACGTGACGTAATCAGTAAGTTAAGCCCGCTAAGGTCTGAAGGAGATAGATTTGAGGCGATACCCTTACCGAGAAAATCAAGTAGGTAGAATCAACTACCAACCAGATTGAAAGACTATGATTTAATGTCAAACATTTTAAATGTTATAGAGCCCACAAATTATAAATAATCTAGTCAATCTCATTAGTGGAGGGCTGTAATGAATGAAGAATTTGAATCTATTATTAGAAATAATACTTGGGAGCTAGTTGAATTGCCTGAATGAAAAATACCCAAAGGTTGCAAGTGGCTTTACAAACCTATATTTAATGCAGATAGGAGTATATAAAAGTTTAAATTTGGACTGGTAACAAAGGGTTATTCACAGAAAGAGGGAATGGACTATGAAGAAACCTTTGTTCGTGTAGCCAAATTGAATACTATTAGAATGTTAATTGTTGTAGCTACAAAACATTAGTGGAAGCTACACCAGTTAGATGTTAAGTATGCATTTCTAAATGGTGATTTACAGGAAGAGGTTTATTTAATACAACCTAGAGGGTTTGTTAAACAAGGGTGGAAGAATTCAGTTTGTAGATTGAAAAAGGCCCTTTATGGTTTAGACCAGGCACCCAGGTATTGGTACGAGAAGATTGATTCATTTTTCTTACAGCGTGGCTTTCATAAGATAAGAATGATCCAAATCTATATACCATGTATGATGAATAGGGGTAAATAATTTTGATTTCCTTGTATCTGGATGACATGATTATAATAGGTAATGCAGATGAATTAATCAAAGAAATCAAATTGCAGATGTCACGGGTTTTTGAAATGAAATACCTTGGAATCTCACATTATTGTTTAGGTCCAGAAGTGTGGAGAGACTCTCGGCAGAGCTTCCTTACTCAAGGGAAGTATGTTAGAGGGCTGCTCAAAATGTTTAGAATGGAACAGTGTAAGAAAACATCACTATATTTGCAGCAAAACCAGAAATTATGCAGTAATGATGGCTCTAAGGAGGTGGATGCTATTTTGTATAGGCAACTAGTTTCTAGTATGATATATTTGACTACAACTAGACCAAACTTAGCATACTATGTTAGTGTGCTGAGCTAGTTTATGTCTAAACCTCTTGAAAGTCATTGAGTGGCAGCAAAAAGTGTACTGAGGTATCTCCATGGTACTAGTCATTATGGTATTTTATACATTGATACATTTGATATTATTTTAGTAGGTTTTTCAAATTCGAATTGGGCAGGTAACCTTGATGATCGACGATCTATCATGGGTTATGAATTTAGTGTTGGATTTGGGGTCATAGCATGGAGCAGTAGAAAGTAGAGCACTGTGTCTTTATCCTAAGTTGGAGTCAAGTATCAATCATTATGTGCAACGACATGTGAAGCTATCTGGTTGAGGATGTTTCTCCATGATGCAGTAGAAGAGCAGAAAGAAGCAGCCATCATCAAATGTGACAACCAGGGTTCCATTAAGATGGCAAACAACCCAATGCTTCATAATAGCATGAAACAAATAGATACTCAGTTTCACTTTGTTAGAGAAAAGGTCCAGTTAAAAGAATTTTTTATTGAATATTGTAAAACATGTGACAATGTGGCTAATATTTTTACTAAGCCTCTTGGGAAAGTGAAGTTTGAATTGTTTATGGGGGTGTTAGGACTTCATGAGAATCCTTTCTCCATTAAGGAGGAGAATTGAAAATAATTAATATTATATTGTATTAATGGAGAGATGGTTACATGGTTGTAGCGTAACTAGTTAAGTTAGGATTCATTCCGAGGTTGTAGGAATTTATTCTCACCTCTCTATTATTTTTTGATCTATCTATTGAATCATATCTGGTTAATTGAAAAGAGAGTGTATGATCTAGTTTGTACAACCTCTAGGTGCAACTTGCTGAACTATGAGGTATTGGTTAATTCAACTCATTTTTCCTCTTTATAATTTTCCTAACATAGAGTCTCTAGTCTCTTTCCATTTACCTGTGTAGTTCATTATACTCGTACTAGGTTTATATAGGCTTGAATGATGAAATAAAAAATAGTATTTCGTTCACTGCCCTCATCCGATGTCCTACTACTACCCTCATCCGATGTCCTACTACAGAACTACATGTCTTGTGACTTCAAAGAGAAACGTATTTCCTAACCATTATGTTAAACCTGTGAGTGTCAAAAGTCTTCCTTCCACTTGATCAACAACATGGACGTATGAAACTCTATCTTATTAAAATTTACAAGTTAAACCAACCTAACAAAAGCCTAGTTTCATGGAGATATAAACATCGGAGCCTTTTTCAGATAATTGCCTCCTCCCTCTCTCAATCAAGTGCGTAAATGAAGTAGAGTATCGATCAAGTGCGTAAATGAAGTAGATTATGGTGGTTCTATGGTGAGATTTGGCAAGCTAGTTATCATAGGCTAAGGTGAAGCAAATTTTTGGAATATTTAATTTTATGTAAAGCATGAATATGATGTTATTTGACTTATAGAAGTGAGATATTTTTATATTATTTAAGTTATTTTAATTCTTCCAGAAATTTCAAACTTGCATTTGATTTTTAAAACAGGTGTTAATAACAACACTGTATACTGGATCTAGTTCTTCATGCATTTGATTTTTAAAACAGGTGTTAATAACTACACTGTATACTGGATCTAGTTCTTCATTAATAAATTTTTATTGTTATAAAAAATTTTAATGTAACTATAGGCTGCACTAATGCCGCTAGTAATAGGTCAACTGTGTCAATTTAGTCTCGATCTTGACAATCATTTATCAACTGTATCAATTGAATCTTGAACTTGACTATCATTTACTATCATAATACTGATTACCAACATGAAATGAAAGATTTTATAACGCAATGTTACATAATCTAAAAATAGTAATAAAACAAATGTAACAAATGTAACTCAACGATAAATTTTTCAAAATTTTAGAATGAAACATTTTAAAATGACAATGGCAGTTTCCCCTGATTCACTTTATGGCAGAGACTTGCTGCCCTGCACTCTGCCGTGTTTGTTCAAATTCTTGGTCATTAAAAAAATTTGAATTGTTGTTTCATAATATAGTACATAGGAAGCGTATTGCAAATATGTTAATATAATAAATTTATATAATAGAGACTTTAGAAATTAGAAATGTATAAAATTTCTTATGAATTTCAAAATTGATAAATTAAGAGTTTATGAGTTAAAGAGTATTAAAATTTGTTGAGAGATATTCATTTTACGTGTTATTATATTTGATTAGGTTGTTTTTTTAGGTTTTATAGATAATTTAATTTTACTTCAGTTCTATTTTATAGGTGTTTAGTTCTACTTCAGTCATTTGCAATGGATATTTACAATGTAATTATTTTTAAATATTGAGAAGAGTAATCTCTGTTTTTCATTGTTTGTAATAGTATCAAAACTACAAGTCGCATAAGACTCCAAAAAAGTACAGTAGAAACCAAGAATTCGAGAAACAGAAGAAGTCTCCATTTTTTTGAAGAAGCTAGCTGCAAAGAAAGGTACGAAAGTCAACAAGAAGGAAAAGTACTTCAATTTTTTGAAAACACATTTGTTGAAACAATGCCTAAATAAATATCGAGTCCCTTTTATTCAAAAGGTTTTATTTAAAAGAAGGTTTTAAAAAAGGAGCATGATCCTTTTATAAAGGGATTTTTGTGTTACTAATTTTTATAATGAGTGTTTTCAAAAAGAGGATGGTATTTTTTAAGAGATTTTTTAAAAAGGGATTTTGTATTACTATTTTTTGTTTGATTTAAAAGTATCTATAATTTTTCAAAAAAAGAAAAGAGGAGGTTGTTGTTATTAAACAAAAGTGTTGCATTTTTTAAAGGACCTTTTTTAGTTATGGAAAGAAGACTGTAAAAAAAGTGCGAACATTTGCAATTGAAGAAATGGCTTCCTCCAACACCTTACCACAAACTCTGACTCTGACTAGAAAAATTTCAAGTTTTTGTCTTTAAGAATGAAGACATTTATGCAAGCTCAAGAGTGTTGGGATACACTTTAGAACATGCCCTATGTAGAGCCGACCCATGAAGTATTGGCTAACATGACCAATAATCAGAGGATTGCAGCTATTGAACTCAAAAAAAAGGAGCACAGAGCCAAATGTTGGATACAAAAATCAGTTGATGAATTTATCTTCGACAAGATAATTGGGACGTCCACAACAAATGAAGTTTGGGAAATCTTGAAAGTTGTGTATCAAGGTAATGATACAGTGAAAATATTTAAATTGCATACATTAAGAGCATAATTAAAAATTGTAAAGACGACTCACACAGATCAAACTCATTGGTGAAACCATTACAAATCAGAATTTTATTCAAAAAAACCTTTGAAGCCTGCCCAAGACATATGACATGATGTTAACAACTATTATGGAACCAAAATATTTTACAACTTTCTCCATAGAACAATTTACTAGATCACTTCTGGCCCACAAAACAAGACTCATCTTGGGAGAAGATTCTAGGGAACAAACTTTCAAAGCACAAATCTCTTTTGTTAGAGGTAGAGGTAGAGGATATAGAGGCTGCAACAAGCAAGGCAGAGGCCGAATCAGAGGCAGATTAGAAAATCATCATTCAATCGAGTACTGGAGACCCCCACAAAAAAAAACTCAGAGAAGAAGACCATGGATAAAATCTAATGTCCAATGTTATTACTGTACGAAATTTGGGCATTGTGAACATGAATTTAGAAATAAACAATCAGATCAACAAAGAGGCAGTGTCCATCTCTCCAACAATCAAGGAGAATCATATGAAACAATGTTTCTTTCTTGGCATATTTCTAAAGACATTATTAACAAGGACCTTTGGTTGTTGGAGAGTGGTTGCAACAATCATATGACAGGTAAAAAAAATCTTCTTTCTTATCCTGATGCTTCCATAACATTAGAAATTACTCTTGGAGATCATTCTTGCATTAAAGTTGAAGGAAAGGGTATAAGGACCTTTGGTTGTTGGAGAGTGGTTGCAACAATCATATGACAGGTAAAAAAAATCTTCTTTCTTATCCTGATGCTTCCATAACATTAGAAATTACTCTTGGAGATCATTCTTGCATTAAAGTTGAAGGAAAGGGTATTGTCCCTATTCTTACTAAACATAATTAGCAGAAATACATCCGTGATGTTTATTTTGTTCAACAACTAAAGCATAACCTCATTAGTGTAATACAAATGATGGAACATGGTTATGATGTAATATTTCAAGGGAACACACGTTATATCTATCGCAATCCTCCCAATAGAAGACTGATAGAAAAGGTTGAAAAATCCAAGAATAGGATATCTCCATTGATTCTTAGAAGTCAAAATATCTCACAGTATTTTGTCCACAATGTGTCAAGAATAGATGAGTCTTAACTATGGAATTCTAAGTATGACCACATCCCATTCAACCGTCTAATTCTTCTTTAGAAATATTCAATGGTCATTGGTCTCCCTACTATGAATGAAAAAAATTGTAATTGTGAAATTTTTGTTCTAGCAAACCATAAAAGGGATAGTTTTCCCATATCTTCCTCAAGAGTGAAAGTGAGAGCCATATTATATATATAGTCTCATATTATATATATATATATATATATATATTATATATTATATATATATATATATATATATATATATATATATATATATATATATAGTGGACCAATGTAGACACATTCCATTGGTGGTAGTAGTTATTTTTTTCTAAAATTAATTGATGATTATAGTAGGAAGATATGGGTGTATTTTCTCAAAAATAAATAAGATACATTCTCAAGGTTAAAAGAATTCAAAGCAGAAGCAGAAAAGCAAAGTGGAAGGCCTTTGAAAGTACTCTGATCTAAAAAAGGAGGAGAGTACAACTCCAATAACTTCAAATATTTTTGTCAACAACAAGGAATCATAATGCATAACAAAACAACATGCACCCTACAACAAAATGATGTAGCATAAAGGAAAAATCATTTGATCATGAACATGGCCAGATGTATGCTTCGTGAGAAGAATTTGTTAAATAACTATTGGTCTAAAGTAATTTCGACAGTAGTGTATGTTCTGAGCAGATCTCCAACAACCATTCTCCAAGATATAGTACCCTAAGAAGCATGGGATAGTAAAAATGTAAATGTATCTCACATTATAAATTTTTAATCAATAGAGTTTTCACATATTCCTGAGTAGCTAAGAAAGAAGCTTGATGATAGGAGTCAAATATGTATTTTTGTATGCTATAGTGAGCAATCAAAGGCCTGCAAACTTTATAATCCAGTTACCAAGGAGTTTGTTTTAAGCAGAGATGTACAAGTTTTTGAAACTAAATCTTGGTTTGATCATGTTGATGAAGCTTCAAACTAGTCCTTTTATCCACCACAACCACCAATGTTACAGGTTGAAGAAGAGCCACACCATTCTAAAAATGGTACATCTTCAAGCAGTGAATCCAATAATGATTCAACATGTTCAGAAGACAGTCACAAAACAAGAAGCATCAGAGAAATATATGAGAAGGAGCATGAGTTTGGCCAACATAATATGTTTTCATTTCCTTCATCTCAACCAACTCATTTTGAAAAAGTAGTTAAAGAAAAACATTGGGTTGATGCAATGAATCAATAAATTGTTTCCATACAAAAGAAATAGACTTGGGAATTAGTTGATCTCCCAAGAGACAAAACCATAATTGGTATAACTTGGGTATATAAGGCCAAGCTGAATGAAAAGGGATAGATTTAGAAACATAAGGCAAGGCTGGTTTCCAAAGGATTATCACAACAGTTTTATGTCGACTATGGTGAAGCCTTTACTCCAGTAGCAAGGTTATACACTGTCAGAACCATTTTATCCATATTAGCTCAACACAAATGGAAATTATATCATCTTGATGTAAAATCTGCCTTCGTAAATGATATATTGCACGAAGAAGTTTATGTAGAGAAACCTCTTGGTTTTGACTTTCTAGGAGAAGAGCATAAGGAATACATCTCGAAGAAAGCTTTGTATGTTTTGAAACAAGCTCCAACAACTTGGTACAGTCGCATCAACACCTATCTCATCAAAAGTGGGTTTTGTAGAAGCGGTCATGAGCCAAATTTATATACGAAAACTCATGAAGGTAAAATTCTTATTGTATGCCTTTACGGAGATGATCTTCTTTATACACACAACACAAATCGCTTTTATACATTGGAATCAACAACTTCTAGGTTGTCTCCTTGTAACTCCTAATTACAACTACACATGGCATGGAAACATTACTTACAACACCCTCCCTTAATGCTTACATGGAAAACATTGAAAACACATATTAGATTAACAAGAATAATCTATGTTTGTTTGGTCTTCATCATCGCTCACATCCAATTTGGAATCTCGCAAACACTACTCTTTCACCACCACTTCCACAAGTTGTCACTTGAGCTCCATTTAAAACGTAATTTCATGACCATCGTTGATGAACTTTGCAAGATCAACAATATTGACACCTTGGCTTATCAGGACTTCCATGATATGAATCATCAAGTAATAAACCATCCTATGGACCAACCACCATCTGACGAATATTTCTCTTTTGTCCATCCGTCATTTGCTAGGATGAAGGTCTAGATATTGAATGTGTTCAAAAGTTGATAAAAAAAACTTGACCTTAATAACACACAAGAATTGATGTTTCAGACACTAGGGCTTTCAGTTTAAGAACCACCAACCCTTTTTATAACCAAAATTTAAAGAAATAGAAAACTAGTTAACAAAGACATCATCTCACAACTACAAACTCAATAATCATCAAACTATCAACTCTCATCCATGCATAAACAAGTCACCACATCACTCCTTAGAACAACTCAAAACTTGTTCATCTTGTTCAATCTTTATCTCAAAGTTTTCTCATATTCACAAAACATTTGTTAGAGTAGTCAATTCCAACATACTTATACTCACATATGCAAACTCCAAAATTTAAGATTGGAAAAAGATTGCAACAGAAACATTTGACGCATAAATCGCTTCCTTGCAAAAGAAAAAGATTGAGACATTCCTCCAATTTTAAAACTTTTGACATATATCACTAGCCACTTGAAACTCCTTCGCATTAGATCTCAGGTCCAGGTCTCAAGTCCAGATCCGTGCAACAACATGTACAGTTCGTATGCATGGTTTTGTAGAATTATAATATGATAGTGCACACAATTTTGACAAAACCATCGAGGCATGAATTTAACTCCTTTGTAGGTTTTGGGAAGATAAGCACAAACAAAAATTTACAGATAGAAAGACGACAAAAGGATCTGATGATGCTTGAAGAAGTTGCAAACAAAAAACATATGTACACACACAAGTTCACAAAAAAATACACACTAAAAATAAAATCTGACACATTTATACTAATATGTATAGAAACAATAACACTCACGATGCCTCACATATTCCTGGCCCTCCCTTGAGGGAGTCAAACCAATACTAGCTCTGATACCATATTAGAAAAAAATATGAAGAGAGAGAAAAATTACATACAACACAAATCACTCTCACACATTGGAAACAACAACTTCTAGACTGACTCCTCGTAACTCCTAATGAGAACTACACATGACATGGAAGCATTACTTCCAACACAAAGTGAGATGTAGCATAGAGGAAAAGGGTGATATTGTGGCCCCATTGATCATCTTTTGCAGCAAGTGAAACCTTGTAGAAGAATTCTTGCTTGTTGTATCTGTTGATGCCACAAAAATTAGAGTGGATATTATTCTTAAAGTTGTTGTAGGTGGCCTAGGTGATGTTTCTTATTGTATATGTTGCTGCCATAGATCTTGGAGTGAGGATTTTTGTGGAAGGTGGCCTAGGTGGCCTAGGTGAGGTCTCCATGGAGGAGTATGGACTCTCTTAAATTATTGTCCAACAACTTCAACAACCCATTCGAGTTACCATTGGATTGAACAACTTTATTATTTCACACTACCATTTTTAAAGTTTTTTTTTTCAATTTTCTTCTCACTTCCATGCTTTAATTCAATTTATAAACAATTCCATGTGAGTTATCATTGCATTAAATAACTTTATTATTTCACACTACCATTTTCAAAGTAATTTTTTTTCAGTCTTCTTCTCACTTCCATGGTTTATAAATAATTCCATTTATATGAATGACATAGGTTTCCTAAATTGAACAAACCTATTCTAATGCTTCATTACTATTACCATACATCATTTTAATATTAAATTTATTTATATTTTTAATTTTATCATCATTTTAAGATTACTTATATTATTTTAGTTTTTATATTATTTTAATTTTGTATTCTTATAATTCATTTCACGGTTGTTTTGATATATGTTATGTGGTTAGATTTTTATTTTATTTTTATTTTTTTAAATATATTTGATTATTTCGTGTCATTTAAAATTTTCTAGTCGCCGCATAATATTAGTGTTATGTTGTTAGGATGAAATGACCATTAATCACTTGTATCACTTAAAATACATCTAACATGTTTTAATTGAACCCAAGGCAACTTTGACATATAGAATTTTAAAGTGTTCATTTCATCATAGATGATGTTGCATCATTACCACTAGCCATATGAAACCTATTATTGCATTACAAAGGCTAGCACATGATGGTCAATGAAGATTATGTATCTCCTTCATCATGCATGTACATATCTTCAACACACTTATCAACATTTTTGTGTTACCAGAAACAATGCACATAATATATCATACTACCTACTTAGTTTAACTTGTCATTGTTAATACTATTGGGATTTTTACTAATTTTTCATTAGCAAGTACTTGGTTTAAATTACCTCGGTTAATACATCCAAATATATGTCAATGAGTTTACTAGCATGTCATCCATGAATATGGAGAAACATCTTATGGTTTCAAAATAAAGTTTTATTTTTCTACAAGGAAAATCTCATAGAGAAATCCAAAAGGATTCTTTTAGTGTGCGACCTAGGGGTTTCTAAAACAAGAACCATTCGACATGGAACTATCCCAATACCTAATAACATTGGTGACAATTGATTGATGCAATCCCTTTGTTTTTATGTGTGTGTGCATGTCCAATTAATAATTTAAACTAACTAGTTTCAAGGAGAAGATTGTTGAGAGATCATGTTTCATGTTCTACTAGTTTAAATTCATTGGATTCCTTTTAAATTATAAGTATATGTCATACTATAACAATATTTACCTTGGGTGATATCCATAGAATGTGAGAAAGCACATGAAAGACTTCTATAAAACTATTTTTCATGGAAACAAAAGAAATATGTGTGTAAAAGGTGAAAAATGAGTTTGATCATAGTATATCAACCACTTTATTAATGTTTTTGTGCTAGTTGTTATTTTTTTTTTTGTGATTTCATATTTATTGTGTGCAAATTGGAATTAATGGTCAATAAGAAGAATCTAACTATAATTAGACTACAAATTTGGGTTATTGAAGATCCTAACAACAAAATTAATAATTAAATTGTTATTGGACCTTGGTGACAAAAATCACAATTGAATTAATATGATAGCATAAAAACTTAAAAGCATGAAAAATAAAAACGAAATACACTTTTAAAATATTTTCACAATTTCACATTTCCATCTTAATACCATTAAAATAATAAATGAATAAATAGATGATAATGACAATACCAAAATATATTTATAATAATAATAAATGAATGAATAAATAATATAAAAATACTCACAATATTTTCTATTTTACGTTTGCATATTTATTCTTAACAAAAGATATCCTATACTCTAACATTAAACATATAATTCAATATTAAATATATGAGTTACACATTAAACATATAATTCAATTTCAAGTATATTAGTAATTTATGTGAACAATACATGAGAAACAAATAAGCCAAGTTAACATGAATAGCCAAGTTAACATGAATAGTATTCCTTCAAGTTTATATAATTTATAGAGACAAAATGAATATAAAAAAATGTATGAGAATTTTATTTGTTAAATCAATATATTACTTAATTTTCTTTTACGTTACATCAATAAATTATTCATAAGCGACAGAAATATGATTCAAGGAAGTGAGGAGGAGGATGCTTTGCTTTTCACCCTCTTTACCAAAATTGAAAGGCAGTCATAACACATAGAATCTCTCAAAAAATGAGACAATGCCACTACGAAAGAAAAAAGAGAAAACTTCACATAAACCAATGTGGATTTGGCATTCGTAAATGTTTAACCTAAAATTTAAAGATCGATAGTTTGTATAAGATTTTACATATTATAAACTTGAATCAGTTTACCAAGTTAACAACATACATTTTGTTTAGATTCCATACTAAATTAAGTATGTTAATTGGTACAAGGGATATAGATTTGGTTAATTTATTTTTGTTGTTTTCTTTATAGTAAATTAGTGCTATTTTTTTATGGAACACTTAAACTATTTTCGATAAGGAATAGAATATGAATAAAATGATATTTGGTATTTGAATTGTAATCATGTATTTAAGTTATTTAATTGATCTTGCTTAAAATTTAATTAGGAATTAGAAAATTTATAAGTCTAAGTCGGTAACTTTAGATAAATATTGCAAGGACTTTTTTTTTTTAAGAAAAGTGAACTATTCTGGTACTCAAAAGCCAATTCCAATGACAAAACCATTAAACTACTCCCTTTGACATTCTGCTTCTATATTCAAAATATGATTTCAATGATACAACATTGTGATTATTTAAATAAAAGTGACGTAAGATTAAGAGAATAGACAAATTGGATATTAATAGTGAGTTGGGTTAAGACATTCATAAGAAACCAGCCTCACTCCCTCTGATTCCTCAATGAACCCTAATTTAATCCAATATTGTGGTATTCCGGGTTAAAGGAAAGTAGTTAAATTTACATTTTTAATAATTTTATTACTTTTCAATTAATTATTTTATATTCTTTGTTTTGTCTAATAAAACAAGGAAATATAATGTTTAGAAAGATCTAAACTTGTATATAGTTTTGAATGTCTAAATAAACCTTGTGGATAAAAAAATTCATAAAATTCACAATTCACATTTACAATTCTCGCAGATTCAAAAGTGAAAAATAAAAACAATGAATTTTAGGCAATGCCTTACCAATGTCATTTCATTTTCTCCAACACATTGCACTAATTTATTTATTAATTTTTTTAATAATAATAACAACAATAACAATAATAATAATTTTAAATTTGTAGGAATTTACAAGATAAGTTCCTCAAATAGTACACCAAAGGACACTGCTCACAAACATATCACAGTTTAATACACTAGTACTCTTGACATGGTTAAAACCCTCAAAGAGGGAAACAGTCCACGGCTTAAGCCAATGTGGCCACTTCAAGAAATTTATTAATAAAAGAAAGAAAATTTACATAAGCTTCTCTCATGAATGGTCACCGTACAAATGACCCTCCATGATATTTAAATAGATATCATGGACCAATCGGGTGCTAAGCCATGGATGAAGTGTCAGTAATACCGAGGATAGAATGAACCGTCTGATCACTTCATATCTAGAACATATTGTGATCGTTGCATTGTAAGTTACAAATGTACATAGTAAAGAAACATACTTTACCTAACTCTACACTAGACCAAGTTATACTTAAGTATTTCCTATGTGTCGGAATATCTTAACATCACCCCTTAAGAACAACTTGGGATAGGATTGAAGGATGTACAAATAAGACACAATAGGAGAAGGAAGGAGGCATTAGAGCTTATGCCACCTTAGTGACAACTTCCTGAATGCCAACCATAAATCAAAGTTTGGTCAACTTCGCCTCTGTGAGAGCCTTTGTAAAGATGTCTCCAACTTGATCATCAATTGAACAATATTGCACTTCAAGAACATGGTCATGAATGAGCTTTCTGATGAAGCGCATGTGTAGTTCAATGTGTTTGCTGCGCTGATGTTGGACTAGATATTAGCGTAGTTGAATGGAACTTTGATTATCACACCAAAGTGTAGTCGGATGTTGCAGCTGAAAGCCAAACTCTGACAGGACTTGATGAAGCCACAGGGCTTCCTTACTAGCTTCTATGATGCCACGATACTCTGCCTCTACTAAAGAAAGAGAAATGGCACTTTGTTTTTTCAAGCCCATGTAATAAGTCCAGAACCAGGAGTGAAGACATAACCGATAGTAGAATTTCTATCATCAGGGTCACCAGCCCAATCAGAATCAGTGAAACCAACCAATAGAGGAGATGCTTCTGCACTATAATGAATCCCAAACTGAATTGTACCTCGAACATAACTAAGTATTCTTTTAGCTACTTTCCAATGACTTTCATGTGGGTTTTTCATAAACTGAGCAATAAGGCCAACAACAAACGAAAGGTCATGATGAGTATGGGTCATATACAAAAGTTTTCGTACAAGCTGATGGTATAAGGTAGCATCATCTTTAGCGGAAGTACAAGTGACTGAAAGTTTGACTCCACACTAAAAGGGAGAAGGGGATGGCTTACAGTCTTCCATGTGAAAGTGGCGTAGAAGATCACAGGCATAATTGGACTAGGAAAGGGAAATACCTTCCTTGGATTGCAAGACTTGAAGACCAAGAGATAATGGAAGTGTCCTAAGTCTTCATTTCAAACTTCTTTTTAAGGCTGGACTTCACATGGTTTATAAGGTTGGGATCACTACCAGTAAGGATAAGATCATTAACATAAAGAATAAGAATGATAAGAGACTTGGCCACTTTCTTGGTGTAGATAGTATTGTCAGAATGACACCTAGAAAAGCCAATATCTAAAAGAAAGTTATCCATTTTGGCATACCAAGCTCGAGGGGCTTGCTTGAGACCATAAAGGGATTTCTTAAGCTCACATACAAGGTCGAAGTTTGTTTGTATAAAGCCAGGAGTTTATTCCATATAGATTTATTCATGCAAGTCCCCATGCAAAAAGGAAGATTTAACATCTATGTGATGGACTTCCCATTTGAAAGAGGTAGCAAGGGAAAGAACAAGGTGGATAGAATTCATTTTGGAAAAAGGGGAGAAGGTTTCAGTGTAGTCAATGCCTTCAACTTGTGAAAATCCCTTAGCAACAACACAAGTTTTATGTTTATCAACTTTTCCATCTAGTCCATGCTTGGTTTTGTAAACCCATTGACATCTAACAATTTTTCTTCCCTTTGGAAGAGGAACCCAATCCCATGCATTATTTTTCAATAATGAACGATATTCTTCATTCATAGTTGCGCTCCAATCTGAATGGCCTGATGCTTCTGCAAAGGTGTCAGGATCATAATTCACCGAAGCTTGAGCCAGTAAAGAAGAGGCTCTATCAAACTGACAATGTGTACATCGTTGATCTGTAGGATCACCTACAAGAGCACCTGCTGCATCTTGAGTAGCATAGACCCATTTTTGAAGACGAGGAGCTAAAGAAGGTTCCGGAGAAGGTGGGGGAGCATTGTCATCCTTGCTGTCATCATCTGAAGAAGAAATATTTTCAGAAGTAGAAGGGATAGAGAGAGGATGCACATCCACTGAACTAGGCTTGTAGGCTGATATATTTCCAACAAACTTTACATCTCTTCTAATGATAAATTCTTTTGACTTAGGTGAAATAAGTCTATATCCTTTGACATCTTTAGAATATCCAAGAAAAATACATTTTTCACTCTTAGGTTCTAAAGATTCATGTTTCTCATCTAGAATATGGGCCCATGATTCACTTCCAAAAACATGAAAGTGATTTACATCTGGTTTAATTGAGCTCCATGCTTCTTCTAGAGTGATATTATTTAAATCCTTAGTAGGAGTGTGATTTACTATGTAATTTGCATAGTTTATTGCTTCTACCTAGAAATTAAGACTAAGTCCTTTAGATTGAAGCATACAATTAGCCATTTCCTTTAAGGTGTCATTCTTCCTTTCAACTACACCATGTTGTTGTGGAGAATATGGAACAGTATGTTGCATTTGAATTCCATGCTTAATGCAAAATTTGATGAACTTGTTGTTAACATATACTTCGCCATTATCAAATCTTAGCTTAAGAATTTGATGTCCAAATTTTTCTCAACAAAGCCTTAAAGGCCAAGAACATGTTAAAGACTTCACTTTTGAGTTTTAAGAAGTATACCCAAGTGTGTCTAGAAAAATCATCAATGAAAGTTAAGAAATACTTATAGCCAGAGAATGAAACAACTTGAAATGGACCACATAACTCACTATGCACAAGCTATAAAGGGGTTGAGGTGTGCCAAGAGGCACGCTTTTCAAAACTATCCTGATGATGTTTTCCAAGTACACATTCGAAACAAACACCATCTCTACAAGATACCATAGGAAGACCTGTCACTATATTTTCTTTACATATATTTTTAAGGGAGTGATAGTTTAAGTGACCAAATCGCTCATACCAAAGTTTTCTCACTTCATCATTATGATCAAAAAATACTTAGGGAAGAGGTGATGACCCAAAATTGTTAAACTTATACAGCCTTGTAGAATCATCAATAATGCCAGTAGCTAAAATCTATCTAGGATCTCTTAGCTCCTTAATTACAACATCATGAGGTGAAAATTCAATGATTTTAACTTCACCTAAATGAGTTATCTGATATACAGATCCAAGGTTGCAGGATAAGTTTGGAACACATAATACGTCATTAAATTGACCATTATCTAGATGAATAGTTCTAGTCCCTACAACATTAAGATATCTGTCATCACCAACATATATATTTTTGGTGTTACAATCATTTAAAGTTAAAAACATGGCTTTGTTTTTGGCCATGTGATAAGAAGCTCCAAAATCAATGAGCCACTCGTGAGAATGAGAACAAGAAGATACATTAAGTGCATAATCAGACCGAGATGCTTGACAACCACATGCAGAAAGTGTTATTCCTAATGATGAATTTGAAGTTGAAGAATGATCCAAATGGATGTTATGCTTCTTCAATGCCACTTCCAAGGCTTCCATTTTCTTAAAGCACTTATATTCTAACTGGCCATCTCGATTACAAAAGTGGCAATGTGTATCATTCTTATTCCCTTTGTTTTTATTTGCCTTAGCATTTTGTTGAAATGATTTTTCATTTTGAGTCTGAAATTGCTTAGGACCCTTGTTTGGTTTTGATCCATTCTTTTTAGGACACTACTTCTTAGGATTCTTTGAACTTGGTTGTTGTTGAGTGAATAAGGCTTTCTTAGAAGGGTTTCTAAGATTAAGAAGACCAAGATGTAAGACTTTTTCTTGTTATCTTATTAAATAATCCCAAAATAAATCAAAAGAGGGGGACTTGTAGTCTTGTCCTTGAGAAATCAAGGCTTCTCTAGTAGAATGGAAGGTGGAAACAAACACAGAGTAGGCTGGTCCAAACTTAGCAAGAATGGAATAGGTAAGGCTACCATCTTCTTTCTTAACTTTAACACCTTCCAAGAGAAGTCTAACGGTCTTGAACTTGGACAAAAAATATTCAATTGAAGAAAAATTATTGAGGTCCAATGTAAGCAACTCATTTTCGAGTTGGTGGGCTCTAATTTCATTTTTAATTCCAAAAACTTTAGTGAGTTGTTTCATTGCTTCACTAGGGGTATTAAGTTCTGCGATATGGAATCTAAGGTCTGGAGAAATAGACATCCCTATCAACCCACATGCTTGATCCTGCCTATTTTTTTCCATTTGGCTACCTTATCTTCATCTTTAGGTTTAGTTTCTTGGCTTGAGACTATTTTGTAAATACCTTTACTTCTAAGTAACTCCACAATGTAGGACCACCATTAGAAGTAGTTGGTGCTGTCAAGAATAACTTGGCATGGAATTTCCATTTTAATAGAAACTGAAGTTGTAGGCATTGAAACTATGTGTTCCAATGAAAATATTTTGAAAGATTAAGCTGATTTAAAAAAACGGCTCTGAAAATGGCTTCGGGATGAAGAAGTTATGGCTTTTTGAAGAAAAGTTGTTGAAGATGCCAATGAAGCGCATGAATGTGCAGAAGTAAATGATAATGTTATATTAAAAAAAAAATCTCCCCCTTTCCAAACTTAATCTAATTAGCTCAGTTTAAAAAAAAATATGTGACCCACTTTTATAAATAAGTGAAAGTCACTATACAATGGTACTTTATAAGCTACCCACTAAATTGTAACTTAAATAAAGAATAAAGAGACTTTAGAATTATAAGTGACTCACTTTTTATAATGGGTGAGAACACTCTTACATAAAGTAACTTTAAAACATAAGTTACATGTGCTTTTTGAAAAAAACAACTCAACAAAAAAAACACTCAAACTCAAGACCTTTATTCTCATAAAGTAACTTTGAACCAAGTAAGCTAGATTAAAGGTTAGTAATTTTTGGGAAAAAGGAAGGGTTTTTTTTGTCACTGAAGCTTTGGGGTGTGTGCTTACTTGAAAAAGCTATTTTTGCCTACAAAAAAAAAAAAACCACACAACCCAACACGAACATACAAAAAAACAAATCTTGTGGCTTGAAGTTATCTTTTGCCAGAAACTAAATATTTACCTCAATGTTTCTAATTTTCCAAAATAACACTAAGGTGTGGCGGAAAATAGCATACACATGAGAAAAATGCTTCCTTTCTGTTTCTGATTTTCCTAAATCACACAGAGTCACGGGGCAAAGTAAATACATAGAAACGAAAGGTATAGATCTGGTAATAAAAAACAGAGAGATAAATAAACCGAAATAAATAAAGAGATAAATAGCTAAAACTGCAAATAAAGACTATATACCTCGAGATCTTAAAAATGACGTAGCTAGGGCTGCCAGAAACCTTTTTGCGTGAAATGAAAGGGCTTCAAAATTGGAACATATGCTCCTAACACAATAGAGTAGTCCTCTCAGCTCGAAAGTAGTCAGAAACAGTAGATCTAGGAAATGGCACTCAGATGTAGTTGTACCAGATTTTGATTTGGATCACCAATAGACACGACCCTCAAATAGCTTTGATACCATGTAGGAATTTATGAAGTAAGTTCCTTAGATAGAACACCAAAGGACACCGCTCACAAACTAATCATAGATCAATACACCAGTGTTCTTGACGTGGTTAAAACCCTCAAAGAGGGAAATAGTCCACGACCTGAGCCAACGCGTCCACCTCATGCAATTTATTAATAAAAGAAAGAAACTTTACATAAGCTTCTCTCATGAACGGTCACCCTACAAATGACCCTCCATGCTCTTTAAATAGAAATCATGGATCAAACGGGTGTTAAGCCATAAATCGAGTGTCAGTAATACTAAGGAGGGAATGAACTATCATATCACTTCATGTCTAGAACATATCACAACCGTCAGATTGTAAGTTACAAATGTAAATAGTAAAGAAACACAGTTTACCTAACTCTACACTAGACCAAGTTATACTTAACTATTTCCTATGTGTTGGAATATCCTAACAAAAGTTAATAAGTTTTATGTTTTTTTTTTAAATAACATGAAATATATTGTGAAATAAATTAATTTACCAATTATTTAATTTATATATCTAAATTAATTCTTGTTATTTTAATTAAAATTAAAATTTTTATATATATGCTTGAAAAATAAAAATGATAGCACTTACATTACAATTTTTTTTAAATACCATAATAAAATTTCTTATAACTTCTAGTTTTCTAGGTATCAAAGTGTTCATAAACTCCCCCAATACTTGGAAATATAAATTATGTAAAGGAAGGTAGATAAGTATAGATAGAATATAGTCCTTGGGCACATTTAAAGTGTTTCCATAGCTACTGTAAAAAGAGGATAACCATTTTTATTAAAATGTTATATTTTAACAATCTCTGCATGAAATAAAATTGGGGAAGAATCATCACTTTTGGAAATTGTATTTTACTACTTTATAGAGCCTGTGCTTTCACAAGCTACAGGCCTCATCACACTACAGTAATGGAGTTATGGTTTTCCGCCATCCAAAAATGTTTATGTATGGTAGTTTTTAGACTGTACATAGAAAATTGAGAGGAACGTTTTCCTATTATTGAATGCTATAGATTTGTTTTTTATTAATATGAAATCTCACTGCTCAGAGTCATATGAGGGTGTTAATAGAATTGAAATAATGAATTAATGGTAATATGTACAACTAAATATTTGATGGTACAACCAACCAAAGATTTTGTACACATGTAATCATTGCCAAATAAGAAGTGAACCAATCATACTTAGAATAAATATATTAAAAGTTTATCAAAAAATAATAAAAATCAATTTCTAATGTTAAACTATGGAAAAAATTGCAATTTTTTTTTGTCAAAGCGAAACTAATAGTTAGTCAAGATAAAACTGAACATAATATATCGAGTTGTGGCAGGTATAACAAGTCATTTTAAATGTATTTAACATAATACAGAAGGAACCCTGATGGAGGTGATAGATAGTTGGATATCAGATAATGTGGCAAGGGCTCACCACCCTATGCTTTAGTCGTGACATAGGATTAGGTGCTTCTTGGCAGATGGGACACATGCATGCATATACATATGTGGAGTCAGTGCATTAAGCAGATCCAATTAATGGAATTTGCATTAATTGTAAGACTCGTGTACCAGATGCAAGGCTCGTGGTTTAGACGATGATGATTGAGTACGTAGTGCAATTTATGTGCAATATTGTTGGTTAGGATTATTCTTGTGTCATTTATTGGGTTTACTTAAAGAACCAAAGTCCCTGTCCTCGAGCAGGGGAGGAGAGGGGTCTCCAGGGCGATTTGGTGTCAAAAACTAGAGTACGTTCAAGGATATGAGAAAAGAGGCAATAAACATTGGGTGGAAACTCATGGCGAATTTACCAAGTTATATTGCTAATTTAATTGTGTAGGCTTCATTTTCAGAGCTTCTCTAGGTGATTCATACTAGGCATAAGATTCCTTGTCACGATTTCTTCCTTAGCGTTAGTTTTTTTTTTTATGTTTATAAGTCTTTGGAGTGTTGGGTATGGTGTGCGAGTGTTCTAGCTAAAACAAGGGTGTATCAGTGTGCTATGAATATGGGGAATTGGGGTTGTCTTTTCTCTTTCCGACGGATGCCTAGACCTCGCTTTAGGTGGGCGACTAGTAAAAGTGGGAAAACATTTAGTTCTATTGGGGAAATTGGCTCCCAATTTTGTATGGGATCTATTTTCTCTTTTAATTGTGGATTCTCCTTCACCTTGACATCCTGCTTGCTTGGGTTGGAAGTTGTATTATTCCATGTGGAGTGGCGGGTGGGATTTCTATCCTTTGGGGTAGATTGTGAGAGTGGGGATTGGGTTGTTACTCTATTACCTACCTTGTCTATCTAGACGACAATATATGATAATTTGTGTGGTTTGTATCATGCACGTTAGGGGTTTTGGGTAGTTGTGTCATTCTACAAGTCGAGGGTTTACACTCATCAGCCTTGCAGGGTTAATGGGTGTGTTGACAAGGGGTTTTTCAAAATTCAAGTAGATAAATTCTCCAAGAGGTAGGGAACGTTGCGGGGTGGAGATGAGAAGCATCCAATGTTGATAGCAGCAATAGGAACAAGGACAAGGGGAAATAGTGGATCATTTGTTTCCTTTCTTCCTCCCACTAGTTAAAAATGCTCCGTCAGTTGATTACAATGTTAATATAATTCAACAATTACACAGTGTACTAATACAACTCAATTGGGCTTGACAAGATGAGAATAATGATACCATCAATGTCATGAACCACCTACAACACAATATGTGGGATATGCATGACAAAATGGTGAGTCTTTGGAGAGGACAAAAGTGCATCCAGAAGAAGCAAGACCGACTGGAAAATATGTTGGCACACGTGGAGGGTCACGTCCATTGTGAGTTTAAATCCCCATATTCCCTAGGCTTAGCTCCAGATAATCTTGTCTCGGTAAATTCTAATGATACCTTATGAGTTTTGGTTGTTTTTTTGTTTTTTTGTCTTTTAGAAACCATTGTCAATCATTATCAGTGTTTGTAGATCACTACTACTTTGGCAATATACTTTGTATGTGGGCATGCATCTATTCCAACAGATCTAGTACGAGTGAGGCCAAAAAGTTTTCGAAACACATCATGAAACTCTATAATATTTTTAAGTAATGAGAATTATAAATTCACAAACAAAATGAAAATAAAATAAAAAAACGTTAATATGGAAGGAATTTAATAACAAAATTAACATTACAAAATCAATTCTTTTCCCAAAATATTAATTATTATAACATTATATTATAATAAAATATTTAAAATATTTATTTTCTAATTGACTTAGTTCTTATCCTTATCCTTATCATGGTATTAAATCTAGTAAGAACTTTGTTAAAACTTAAGAGTTACATTCTAAGTTTAAGAATTTTTTATAGAGTGTTGTTCTAGAGGTTTTATTCCATTTAAGACGATTCAAAGGGTCAAATTTCTTAAACAATGAGTGGAAGGGAGATTTTTCACGAATCATTTTTTTTGGACGACACTAAATTTTCATCTTTGCAATGTGTTTTACACAAAGTTGTCTTCCATGAAATACATCACATTACAATTAAAAGAAAAAAAAAAAAAATTTCTTATATATTGCATTCTATAAAAAAGTATCTTTCATATGAAACATTACGTTTTCCCAAGCCCTTCTTTGTATGGAACTCTTCATTTCACATGGCATTAAAGATATGTTTTCATGTAATATATTGCATTTTACTTAAGATTTGAAGAAGGGTGTGACCTAGTGTTTATCACACTCAAAAAATAAAAGACATGGAACATACAACAAACTAAATATTTTCTTACTTACAATAAATTGAAACTAATGTGATATATCACAACAAAGGAAAGTTTGAGGCAATTTTAGTGTCACAACCAATTGAATTTTAGGTGCAATAGGTAGTTTTCCAGGATGAAGAAAAGCTTGAGAATGTGAAATGTGTCTCATGGAAAAAAACTTTTATCCTATGTCTTTTAGTATGGGGATGAAAACTATTATTTTCTATATAGGCATCAAGGAGATTTCATAATTTTTACGAGTAAACATACCTTTTCATATGCAGGAGTAAGATAAATATGTTCCAACTCATTGAAGTTTCTGGTTTTTTGGTTTAATTATATTTTTTTGAGTTTTTGGTGAAATTTGATGAAATAAATTTTGTTTTATTGTATATTTGTCATTGTCTAAATGTATTTTTAATTAGATATATGAATTAAATATAAATATTTAAGATACGTAGATTATTATAGAAAAGTCACAACCGGAAGTTTGAATTCCAAGAAATTTTAGTACCAAATTTTAATCCAACATTCCATTGAAAAATAAAAAAAAAATCTAAGATATATAATAAGTAAAACATTATACATGAACACATGTAGTTGCATGTATTATCTGCAAAATAGTGTCTGAAACGTAAGATTGGAATATTTGGGTTTACATTTGTATACAATACTTCTATTGAATCCGAATTCTTGCCTAAATATAAACTTAAAATAAAGGGCTTGAGAGCAAGGATCTGCATGCAGCATCAAAACAAGATATTGCCATGTATTCTCAATAGGGAGAAGTTCTTTTAGTGGGAGATTTCAATGCTAGAACAACAAATAATCAAGCTAGCATGCTTTTTTGTAAAGGAGATAACAATCCTATTTTTCTCACTGAAGAGGAGAATCCCCAATGGGTAAGGTGTTCAGAATATGACAAACTTAGCAATCATTTTGGAGAGGAGTTGCTTACACTGTGTGGGGCTTTCAACTTAATTATTTGCAATGGTCTAGATAGATGTTAAAGGTCTGGGAACTTCACTTGCAACACATACAATGGGGCAAGTGTCATTGACTATGTGATGTGTTTACAAAGCTTAATAGAAAAGATAGACGAAGTTAGTATTGGAGAGAGTATTTGGGACATAAAATCAGACCATAACCCAATTTATATAAGGTTGTCATGGTAAGAAGAACGACAGCATAGGAGGATAGCCAAATGCTCTCGACAATCACTATCAAGGGGCAAAATTCTTTTAACACAAGAAAATTGTACTATCTTCGACACAATGTTAGAGAGATTAATTTGGAAGGAGAAAAGTAGTTTCAAAAGCTTCAACAGTCATGAGTTAAAAAATATAATTCAAAGTACACTTGAGAAGTGCAAAAGAGTAAAAAATAGGAAATAAGAATCAAATTGTTTACCTGTAAATGCTTGGTTTGATGAGGAATACAAAATGGCAAGGATAACCTTGAAAAAAGCAGGAAAGGAGAAGATGGATGTAAAGTTATATAAGCAGATACTAAAAAGGAAAAAAATATGAGTTCATGCAAATAACGAGAGAAGAGTTAATATATTTAAGCAGGAATTATCGAAAGCTTTTCTGGCAAGAACTCCAACTAAGGAAGAAGCAAATTGAAAATAATATTATAGCCAGCCAGTGGTTTGAATATGCAACGCAACTCTATGAGAAAGAATCTAAGGCAAAGCCCTGCTCTAGGATCAATACAAATTAAAAGCTCTTTACATTACAAGAGGTGGAGAATGGATTTAAGAATCTAAAAGCAGGAAAGGAAAAGGACTTGGTTGAATTTTAAGTAGAGTATCTAAAATAGGGAATGAACGCTCTTTCACCACACACCATGGAAATATTCAACAACATCATTCAAGAAGGATTCCCAAGAGGCTGGAAAATTAGCCAATAAATACCCCTTTCTAAAAGTGGATACATTAATAATCCATCCAACTATAGAACAATTATGATCAATCCTTTGTTTGCAAAGCTTTTCAGAAGCATGGTAGAAGAAAGAATTAGTAAGTCGATAGAATAAAAAGAAAAGAGGGCGAGAGGAAAAGCGAGTTTTAGGCTGAAACATTTACAGTGGATCATGGTATCACGTTGAGACACATTGTTGAAAAGGTCTGGCAGGACAAAGAAGAAGTATTTTGCTACTTTGTTGACTTCAAAAAATAATTTGACATAGTCCCTAGGGATAAGTTGTGGTGTAGAATGTAAGAACTTGAAATTCCTGTACATTATAGAGTCGATGTCCATAGACTTTATGAAGAAGTGAAAGTCAAAATTAGAACCTCGGTAGATATTTTAGAAAGCTTTAGAAGTGACATTGGAGTCAAACAAGGTTTCCCTCTATCTCCTACTCTTTTTGGTCTATATATTGATAAATTGGAATAGTGGCTAAATCTGC
Source organism: Pinus taeda (assembly GCA_000404065.3). Classification (NCBI taxonomy): domain Eukaryota; kingdom Viridiplantae; phylum Streptophyta; class Pinopsida; order Pinales; family Pinaceae; genus Pinus; species Pinus taeda. The sequence continues at coordinate 46,749 of APFE030287645.1, read as the reverse complement.
AAGGTGGAGATGGTGTTCGATTGGGAGAGTTTGTGATAAAGCTTCTTTTATATGCTGATGATATTGTATTGATTTATAAATTGGCCCATGGATTGCAAATGCACTTATATTCCCTTAAGCATTTTTGTAGAGCAGTGGGGATGCAAGTCAATACTACCAAGACCAAAATAATGATTTTCTCTAATAAAAGGAAGCAGAGCCAGCTTATTTTATTCTTTGAAGAGAACATTCTTGAAGAAGTAAATGAGTAGAAGTACCTTGAGATTAATTTCAACAACAAACGCAATTGAGAGCACTGCAGAAAGAAGATAATTTTAGGACGGTGGAAAGCATTATGTGCTCTTCAAAACAGATGTAAAGAGGTAGAGTTATGGGATTGGAAAATGATTAAAGTGCTTTTTGGACTCCTAGCTTGTCCAGTGATGATATATGGTTGTGAATTGTGGGCTAGTAGCACTCTCGTCTCAAAATGGAAACCAATTGAGAAAATCCAAAAATGCTTGACCATGAGCAAGTTCAAACTAAAATTTTCAGTACCTTATGAGATAATTTTGAGTGAAACATGAGCAACTCCAATTGAACCAATTGTTATGGTGCGGATCATAAGATATATAAAAAGAATTAAAAAAAGTGACAATAGGTAGATGGCCTAATGTTATCTTCAATGGAGGCATGAATGAAAGAAAGAAAACATGGATGAAACAAAACTACACATGGATGAAAAAATTGAATATCTACCTAAATGTCTATCTCACAAATATCAAGGAGGTAAAGGATTTTGTTATGGAGATGTTTCATAAAAGGGAATGGGGAAAAGAGTTGGGCAGAAAGAAGAAGTATTACGTTGAGGAATTCAACCCTACGTGTGATCTACAAAAAAAAGAGTTCATTGGAGCTAGCGTTTCTTGGAGGGAAAAGGTTCTTATTGCTCAATTAAGGACCAACTCACATCAACTTCAATGTGAAACAGGATGGTGGAAAAGGCCTAAAGAAGTGTCGGAAGAATGGGTGTGTACAGTTTGCATGTTTCGAGTTGTGGAATCAAAAAAGCATTTCATTTTGGAATGTGATGCATTCAAAGACATCAGAGAAAGTTATCAGCACATTTTAGCATCTGTTTCTTGGCATTGTCCTTTTAGTGAGGGGATTGTTGGAAAGTTGGGCTAGCTCATCATCAATTTGAATCGGAAAAGGATTGAATTGAAAAAAGTGAAAGATAGGGAACCAATGGTCTCATAAACTATTTTTAATTTCATGGACCTTAAAATATCATTTTATTTCATTTCATTATAAACCTAAACCTCAAGCAGTTTAGCATTTGTGGTTGGAAAAATAGCTCATTGAGGTTCATAGCTAGCAGCACAAAATGGTTGGGCCCCAACCAAGCCCTTGGTTCACTTTTGGAATATTCTCTTTTGTTTCCCTACTTAACTCACCACAAAAGGAAAACCTAGATACCTTTCTTGTTGTTGTGGAGGATTCAGTCATTTCCTTTTAAAATCTTTTCCACATCCAAATTTATTTGCCTTAGTCTAACAAATAAATAAATTTACTTTTTTTTTCACTTAGTTTAATGGATTAGAATTGAATTTAAATGATTTGATATTAGCACAACCACATAAAAAATATTAATGTGGCTGATATAATCAAAACTTTATTTATATCTAACATTTTTTTTTGTTTCATAGGACTACATCTTCATCATGTCCCATATATCACCCTGATGGGGGCGGGGAATTGAACTAATGACTTCACATCAAGGAGTGTTGAGTGCCTTAACAAAGCACCAGATGTCTATTCAAAACTCCATGGACTATATCTAACATTGATAAATATATAACAATAAAATAATAATACAAAAACTATTGCCAATAAAAATATTATTATATTATAATAATTAATAATATAAATAATTATATTAATTATTATTTAATATTAAATGTTATTTATTATTAGTTAATTTTTAATTATGTAACCTAAATTAATTTATTTTAATATATTATTAATTAATTAATTAATAATATTAAATATATAATATATAAAATAATTATAAAAAATATTACAACAAAAATATTATAATTATTTATTAATCATTATATTTTAATAATTATTATTATCATTATTATCATTTAAAATATAATTATTATTACTAATTAATTATTAAATCATTGTTATTAATTAAATTGTTATTATTATCAATTAAATTATTAAATAAATGAAATAACTAATTAATAAATAATAAATAATATTAAAAAAATATTACAACAAAACTATTATTATTATATCTAATAATAATATTTTTTTTGGCTAATGTATGAGGTGTGCCTTCTATTCAAAATATTCAAAGGGTAAAATTACATAAAATATAACCAACCACGGGCTAAACCTTTTAGCCCAAGGTAAAAGCTTCACCAACTAGGTCCTAAAGACCCAAACAACAAACTTGTAGTAACTCAAATCTTAAAATAAACATTTCATGAAAGGTCAAAAGACTCTGACCCACCAACATGCACAAAAAATATACCCTGACCCACCAACCTACATACTTTTCCTTGACCATCGATTCTCCTTGCCAAATCAAATGGTGGAGGATAATATCGCATGACATAAAAGCATGGAGAATTACCGCGCGATAAATGACCTGGACCCCCCAACATGCACACTTATTCTTGACTGGGGATTCACCTTGCTTGATCCTACGGCAGAGGATCATATCGCATGAGTCAAAAGCACCGAGAATTACTATGTGATGAGAGTGGTATTCTCCCCTCTCCCTTGGCCATGTGTTGCTTCGTGAGTGGAATCACTCCCAACTTTGAAATACCACTTCCGGCTTGAAGGGCATGCGAAAAACTAGAAACCACCCCGAGAGCAGTATTGCCACCACAGAAAGTAATGCGGGAGTTTTGAGTTTAGCGAGAATGCCTGGACTCCGGCCCCTCGCACCATCCCAACTCCTCTGGTGCATGAACCAAAGGAAGATGAAAATCCATCCGTCCAACCGTCCATTTGAAAAGCATCGTCTACCTAGCAAATTCCACCTGAGACTTATGGGTATGCGCTTACTTGGGTTGAGGAGGTCGAAAGAGACCTGCATCCCAAATATGACCTCTCTTTTGAAATAACACTTCATAATGAATCCAAATCACTAGACCCTATCTCTGTGGCTTTGTTTGGAAACATCATTATGTCCTCATCCGCCTGATCGAGACAATTCTCCCTTAATATATTCTGAGGCATCTCTTGCCAACTCAACTTGACCTTGCTTTTGGTACAAAGCACCCCTTAATTGGCCAGAATGTCCACCAATTTATTTGTCGTCCTTCGCACATGAGTAAAACACATGGTACGTAAGCACATGAGGTGAAACTAAATCCTTTGAAAGACCTGAAGCAGCCTCCAATGTTTTGAGACTTTTTTTGGCTCAGTGACATAGCAGAATCTCTTGACCAAGTTAATGATTAACTCAGAATCAACTTCAATTATTATATTATAGAGATTATCCTGCTTCAGGAATTCCAAACATTGCTCAAGTGCCATTAATTTTGCCATATTGTTAGTAGCTCTTCCCAAATGGCAATGGAAAATAAAAAGGATGTAGCCATTTTCATCACTTAACACCCCTCCAAAACTAGCAATACATGGGTTACCTTTTTAGGCCCCATCAATGTTTTATTTCAAAAAACCATAAGGGGGAGGATGCCACTAATCCTGCTTATTATCCAGTTTCATTATCTTCCTATCCATGCCCTGTGGTATAAGCCCATGCATACCCAGCTAAAGAAGTATCTGCATTTCAGCTTCTGAAGGTGGATTCTTTGGGGAAGTTCACACTAAAGTACCTATTGTCTCCTTAAGTTGTGTTAATATCTTCTCAATAATGCGTTGGGAGGAAATTTTTTCATTTTTGATGATTCTGTTGTTCCTTTCTTTCCAAACATTCCATATTATGAAGCCTGGAGTTAAAGCCCAAGCTGAGCGACGAAATTCATAATCAGAGAAGTTTCATCTCCAGTTATTTAGGGTATTGATAATGCTTCCTTTGTCCCTGTCTGTCTGTTGGAAAATTGTGGCAATAGTATCCCACAACCTGGAGGTGAAAATGTAATTATTGAGAAGGTGCTCCATTGTTTCCTCTTGGGTTTCATAGAGTTGGCATCTAGAAGGTCGCAGAACACCCCTCTTCCAAATTTTTTCCCAAGTCAAAATTTTCTTATGATGTACCAGCCACATGAAGAGTTTGATTTTCATCCATCCTTGATGCCTCCATAGGTTTTGCCAAACCCTGTTTGGTACATTAGAGTCCAGCTCAAGGATTATGCGTTTTTCCTCCTTAAGATTAAAGGTACCTTAATTATTGTTGCCCCATCTAAGTTGGTCATGCCACTATGAAACTAAAATTTTCCTTTGGTCCAACATTGTCAAAAGTGCCTCAGCTTTTGCTTTCAAGGGGCTATCATCCTTGTAGTCTATATTCTTCCAAGTTCTCCATTTTTCTTCACTCTTAGTATGATCCAAAAAATATTTTACCCTAAGTAACCCTTTGGTATTAGTTTCTTTCTTGAGGTCCAAAAAGTCCTCTCTTAAAAGTGTAGGTTCTTGTTGCCATTTATCCTCCCAAAACAAAGTGAAATCACCCTCTCTGATTTCCCAGAAGTTTTTTTTTGTACTAAGCTTCTATTCTCCCAGGCCTTATTCCAAAAGTAGGAGCCTTTTATGATGCCAATCATCCTTATGTGATCATTATCTTGTCAAGTGCTAGAGTATTTTTCTTTCCAAATACTATCCCACTAAGCCTTTAGATCTTTTATCCAACATCACCATAATTTTGCCCCTAAAACTTTACTTAGTACTTCCATATCATCCAATCCAAGACCCCGATGGTTTTTAGGTTTGCAAATCTTATCCCAGACTACCAAGGCCCATTTCTTTCTCTCCTCCCCCTTAACCCAAAGAATGTCTCTTGAATGGTTCTAAATTGTTGCAAAACTCTTTTTGGAGCTGGAAGGGTTGAAAGCATGAAGACGGGGATTCATTGAAGTACAACTTTTGTAAGCACCAACCACCCTGCCAAGTTTAAATATCTAATAGTCCATTTCCTGATTTTATCCTACATCTTATTAATCATCGGCTCCCAAATTCTCTTTTGCAAAGGTTTATCAGTTAGGGGAACTCCCAAGTATTTGGAAGGAAGGACATCTCTTTGAAAGCCCAGAATTCTAGAGATATTTCTCTGAATAGCAATATTAGTATGAAAGAAAATAATCTTAGATTTGGAGAGATTTACTTCCATACATGTAGCCATGGTAAAGTCACCTAGGATTTGTTTATAAGCTAGTGTTTCTTTGACCATGGGGATTCCCTGCAGCATAGTATCATAACCAAATTGTTGATGGGGCAAAGCCTATCTAGTCTCAGAAAGTTGGAGACTCTTGATGTTACCAACTTCTTTCGCATGCTTGAGAGATCGACCAAGTCTTTCCATCATGAGGATGAAGATAAAGGGAGAGAGTGGATTTCCCTACCTGAGGCCTCTTGAAGGAGTAAAAATCTTGGAAGGAGAACCATTAACTAGAATTGAAAAGCTAGAAGAAGTTACGAGGGCCATAACCCATCTTACCTAGTTATGATCAAATCCAAAGGCTAGAAGGACCTTCCTGATATAGGTCCAATTCAACTTATTGTAAGCTTTGCCTAGGTCCAATTGCATAATCATTTCGGCCTTCCTATTGCTTAACAATGAATGCACCACCTCATGTGCTTGAATGATGTTATTGATAATTTTTCTACCCTCCACATAACCTGATTTCTCCAAAGAAACTAGAGTAGGAAGAAGGGGTCTGAGTCTATTGGCAATAACTTTGGATATTATCTTGTACACCACATTGCAAAAAGATATGGGTCTAAACTTGTCTGGAGTCTGAGCATTTTCCTGTTTGGTGATCAAGGAGATGAAGGAAGTATTGAGCACCTTCAAAATGGTTCTATTCATCCTCGAATCCTCCACTACATTCAAAATATCTTGTTTAACAATGTTCCAGCAAGCTTTAAAGAAATCCAAATTCAAACCATCAGGGCCTCGCGCTTTACCATTCTGCATTTCTTTGATGGCCTCAATAACCTCCTCTTCAGTCACTGGCCTATTGAGATTGAAATTATCCTCTCTTGTTACTAGCCTAGGTATATGACTTGTTAAGTTTGTGATAAAATGATCTATGTCTAAAATGGTTTCCTTTGCTATACCTCGAAAGTGTTGAACTAACACAATTTATATATCTACATGGGAATTATGTAGATGATCTCCCTCGTCATTGATCGAAGAAATCTTATTATGAGATTTTTTCGCCATGTTGGATCTATGGAAAAATGTAGTATTTCTCTCCCCTTCTTTTGGCCATTGAACTCTAGATTTTTGTCTCCAAAATATTTCCTTTTGTTTGATAAGTTCTCCCAGTCTTGATGATGTTTGGTGACTTGATGATTTCAGATTCTATCAAAGCCATCCATGATAAGGGCTTGATTGACTTCCTTCATGTTGTCTTCAACAATTTTATTTTGCTTCAAAAATATTGCAAAATTCATTCTTGTTCCAGTCTTTGAGTATGAGCTTGATGTGCTTTAGTCTTTTATGTAGAAGAAACACTCTTGTACCCTAAATATGCAGATCTTTTGTCCACTATTTTGAAATGTTGCTGATGAAATCTAAGTGGGTGAGCCAGATATTCTCAAATCTAAAAGGTCTATTCTTGGGGGTACCAATGCCCTGAACCTCAAGTTGTACAGGCCAATGGTCTGAGCCTCTAAAGGGGAGAATTCTCACTATCATTTTCTTGTCAGTGAGAATAAGGTCCTCTAAGATTATGAATATGTCTAGCTTTGAGGCTACTTGAGACTCTCCTCCTCTTTTATTGTTCCATGTAAAGAGGCCATTACTCATATTAGTGTCAACTAGCTTCATATTATCTATAAAGGTTTGGAATGCTATAGAGTCTTTTCTTAAAGTTCTGGTTCCCCCTTTCTTCTCCGAAAGATATTTGATCATGTTGAAGTCCCCACCCATGATCCATGGTACTAATACATTTCTATCTCTTAAATCCATAAGAGAATCTAGAAACCTGAATTTATCATCCAGTCTTTGGGGGCCATAAACATTTGTGACCAGATAAGTCTCCCTATCTCCCACAGGCTGAATAACCACTGATAAATAATTCATATATGCCTCAACATCTATTATGCCAATCTTTTGGGGGTTCCAAAGAGTGAGTATGCCTCCTGCTGTATTATCTTCTTTGACTTCTAGAAACTCAAATTTATTGAGCCATTTGTTGTGAATTTCTTTTATTTTTTGAATGGAACATTTATTTTCCTGGATAAATATCATATTTGAAGCTTCTTGTTTCATTCTGTTGCTAAGTATTCTTTGTTTTCTTTTACTACGTAGACCTATGATATTCCAAGATGTGAACTTCATTATGAAAGGTTTGTAAAGGAGTAGTTGGTTAGGTCTTTCATCTTACCTGAATATATCATTAGCTTTCCACATTCCATCAATAACTCATTCTACTTTTTTCTACCTCTTTTCTTTCCTGGGTTTCTAGGAGCTAATCCTGGTGTGGTTTTCATATTTTTCACACCTTCGTTGCCTTGTGTTTCATTATTTCTTTGCCTTTCCAGCCCTTTAGCCTGTGTTTTCCATAGGAACAGCTACTGTACTTTGTTGAACTCTTCTTGAGGTAGTAAGTATACCCCTCCCATGGTCCCCTGTTTCAAGAACCCTTCTAGATCTAGGTGTTCTCTATCAAGAATCTCTTGTAGTTCATCATCTTCCATTTCTTTCTCACTCTCGATCATTTCTTTGTCCATTTCCAGTTCTCCATCATTAAGCATAGTCTCTTTCTATTTATTAATATCCTGTGTTTGTTCACTATCTCCTTCTTTCTTCTTCTCCCTTGGGATTCCTTCCATTACCTGATCTGCCTTTGTTGTCTCTTCCTCTTCTTAGAGTACTTGGAGCTTGTTTAGACTGACCTGTTTCCCTTCTGTGTTTTTCACTATGGTAGCTTTACTTTTGTTCTCTATTTTACTGAGAGGGCAGCCTCTAAATAGGTTTCCATGCTAATGGCACCTGCGACATCTGAAAGGAATATGTTCATAATCTACTGTTTACACCCATTCTTCATAAAAAACTTCCAAGATGACCTCATCCGATAGAGCTCTAGAGAGATCCATCTCCACACATATTCGTGCGAAGGAAGTATATTTTCCAAAACGCCCTAATTTGTTTCCTATGGAAGATAACGATTCTGTTTGCCAGTAATCAAGAGGTAGGGAGTAGAGTCTTACCTAGACCGAGACCACAGTGAAAGTATCTCACTTCCAGACAAAATTCATCATCCATGGCTGCATGTAGAGGCTTGCTACTGCATAGAAGTAGGGCCCTCCCTCAAATACTTTGTCTTTGTCCTTAAAATTTGTAAAGACCACAGTGAAGAAACCCTTTGACCCAGGATGTAGGTCTATGCTTCCTTTTGGGTTCCAGTGGTATTTAATCTACGCTTGTAGTGCCTTTTCAGTGGGCCATAATCCCATGAATTTACAAATGATGGCATAGGTCCGCATGTGGTCCATGTGTGCCTACAGAGCAGGATCATTTAAAACTACTCTGGGTGTAACCTCAGCATTGGGTTTACATGGCCCCTTTTTCACTTTGTTTTCTGCTCCATGTTTCTTGTCTTCTTCCTCCTTTTATTTTGTTCTAATTTCCTCCCTTGGTTTTGTTAAATCTTGTTCCTTTTCCATGTTCCTTTTCCCTTCTCCCCAAGGACCTTTGGCAATTTCTATTGGTTGCTTACCTCGGCTGGGCATGACCTGCCTATAGGAGGGAGTGGAGCTCCCCCCTTTGCACCCCTCCATGGATTTCAACTCTTGCAGAATCTTGAAACCCTAGCTTTTTGTTCGCAAACCTCCTTCTCCTCCAGCTAACCTCAATTGTGAAACTTATTTAATAATAATTATTATTATTATCATTTTAAATAATAATTATTATTAGTAAATAATTATTAAAATCATTGTTATTAATTAAAATTGTTACTATTATTAATTATAATTAATTATTAATTAATAATAAATAACAATTTATTATTGGTATTAAAAAAAACAAATAATGATTGTTTTAATTTAATTTTTATAATAATTAATCTATTAATTTTCAATTTTCAATATTATTATTGGAAAATATAAATAACAATACATTTACAATAATTTATTACTACTATTATTAACGATTAAATTATTTTTATTATTAACATTTAATAATTAATTGTAAACTCAAGAGATTAATATTAAAAAATCAAGGGATAAATATTAAAACCCCAAGTAATTAATCTTGAGAACCCAAGAGATTAATATTATTATTTATTTTCTCAGTAAATACTAATTCTATTAAAAGAAAATAAAAATACATTTTCAAGGAGGTCGAGACCTCAGAGCAGAGCTGAAACTGTCCATCAGCACATCAAGACTATCCCAACGATGGGAAAACCAAATACAAAATTCCAAAAAACTATACATTGAGAACTGAGCATGTTGGAAAACCATAGAAAGGTCATATGGAGGGTTGTAACCTTTCTATCTAAACTGACCAGATACCCAAAGGCAAAAACAACTGCAGAACCGAAGACCCGTTGCAAAAAGACATTATCAAAACCAAATAAACATAACGCAGTGACCTGGAGAGCACAGAGAAAAGATGGGGAAGAAAACAGGGCTCAGGAGGCGTCAAACAACCGTGTCATGGTCCTTAACTTCCTCCACCACTTGGCAAGCATTGCCCACCCAAAAATCGCCTACTGTATCCTTAGCATCCAAATCGCTGCCACCTGGAAGAGCCGCTGAATGTCGGATGCCACAGGAACAACTCGCCGGGTCAACAGAGCCCGAGACTCCCTGGAGGTTGCTGTTAGGTGGCTTGATGCCCTTAGGAACACTTCCCTCTGCCTGCACATCATCGTAATTGAACACATTGCTGATGTCTTCTCCATGCTGCTTACTTCCATGGCCACCTTGAGACACCGTCACCGAGGTATGCACAGAAGTGCTAGGACGAGCTTCTTCCTCCGCAAAGATGACAGTGATGCTGGCCGAGAGAATAGGCTTGTTGAGACGACTGTGAAATTTGAAATGGGTGGTTTGGAAGGTGTTATGCGGGAAGGGCATACCACCAGAACTATTCTGTTGCGGAATTGTTGAGGAAGGGGACACAGGAGCCATAGGGATATCAGGCAGAGTAGGCTAAGATCACCCATGACCTCCATTCCTACCACCATCATGACTGCGAGCACGTTGGCGCACCATTATTAAAAAGCACAAACAACCTGCAGGGGAATTGAAGCAGGAAAAAGAAAAGCAGGTGCCAACGTAAGGGAGCCACTTACAATTCAAAAAACAGACATTTAAGGTTGCATCCAAAGTGCTGCAGGAATACAGAGTCTGAAGCAAGCTAATCCAAGAAGGCCAGGGGGAAATGATAGATGAGAGAGCCGACGACCCCATAGTAAAACCTCAGGCGAAGTTTCTCGATCGAATGGAGCAGTAAATTCGAAATGCCAAGTGATCAGCAAGTACCCTATGTGAGCTTTCTTTATCCAAGGGGAGGTGTGGAGAAGTGTGCGATCCTGCCAACTGCAAGACCAGACGTTGGCACAAGAGAGCCCTTCCATTAATGTGGCATTAAAACACCCGCATCCGGGTACGAGATTAATATTATAAATGTAAGTGATTATTAATATTATAAACTCAAGGCATCAATAAACCCAAGGAAATTATATTATAAACCCTAGAAATATGAACCCTTATATTAGTACACCCAAGGGATTGATAATATGAACCCAAGGCATTAATACTAAAAACCAAGGGATTATAAACCCAAGGGAGTAATATTAAACCTAAGGTATATAAACCCTTAGATAAATATTATAAACCCTAAAATAAACATGGTTTACCAAGGTCTACCATTGTTGATTTTCATATTAAGACCATCTTTGTCACAATGTGACCATGGTTGACCATATTCGATTTTCATATTCAGACAATCTTTCTCATAATGTGATGTTCGACAATGGTTGGCCATGATTGACTGTGGTTGATCTTCATAGTGAGACAATGGTTGAGCATGATTGAGCATGGTCGATTTTCATATCGAGACAACCTTTGTCACAATTTGACATTGGGCCATGGTTAATTGTCATATTCCAAAAATCTTTGTCACAATGCAATGTTGGACCATGGTTGACCATGATTTTAAACCCAATGGATTTATATTAAACACAATGATTAATATTATAAACCTTATGAATAATATTACAATCTAGGATTATGAACCCTTAGATTAAAAACCTAAGTGAATAATATTAAACCCAAGGGATTAATATTATAAATTGTATGTATATAAACCCCAAAATAAACATGGTTTATCAAGGTTGATTTTTATATTGAGACAATATTTGTGAGAATGTGACGTTCGACCATGGTTGATTTTCATATTGAGACAATTTTTTTCACAATGTGACACTGGACCATGGTTGACCATGATTAACCATGGATGACAATCGTTAACAATGACTGGCGATGCTTGATTTTCATATTTAAACAATCTTTGTCACAATGTGACGTTGACCCATGGTTGATCATGATTGATTTTCACATTGAAACAATCCTTTTCAAAATGTGACATTAGACCATGGTTGATAATGATTAATTTTCATGTTGATACAATCTTTGTCACAATGTGACATTAGACAATGATTGACCATGATTATAAACCCAAGGGATTTACATTAAACTATAGGATTAGTATTATAAACCCTATGAGTAATATTATACCCTAGGAATATGAACCTTTTGATAAACAAACCAAGGAATTGATATTATAAACCTAAGGGATTATAAACCCAAGGGAATTAAATATTAAACCCAAGGGATTAATATTATAAACACAAGGTATATAAACCCTAAGAGAAATACAATAAACCCTAAAATAAACATGGTTGACCATGGTTGGTTTTCGTATTGAGACAATATTTGTCATAATGCGACCTTGGACCATGGTTGAACATGATTGACATTCATATGAAGAAAATATTTGTCACAATGTGACGTTGGACCATGGTTGAACATGATTGATTTTCATATGGGGACAATCTTTGTCAAAATGTGACGTTGGTCCATGGTTGGCCATGATTGATTTTCATATGGACACAATCTTTGTCACAATGCAATTTTCGACAATGGTTGACTTTCATATTGAGAAAATATTTGTCACAGTGTGACATTGGACCATGTTTATAAAACCCAAGGGATTTATATTATACCTAAGGATTAATATTATCAACCCTATGAATAATATTATACCTTAGGAATATTAACCCTTAGATTAACAAACCAAAGGGATTAATATCATAAACCCAATGGAATAAAAACCCAAGGGATTAATACTAAAAACCCTACAATCAATGGGGTTGACCATGGTTTACCATGGTTGATTTTCATATTGAGAAAACCTTTGTCACAATGCGACATTGGTTCATGGTTGACCATGGTTGATTTTCATATTGAGGCAATCTTTGTCAGAATGTGACATTGGACCATGGTTGACCACAGTAATATGCCTGAGGGATTTATATTAAACCCTAATATTAATATTATTAAACCCTAGGATATAATATTGAACCCAATGGATTAATATTGTAAACCCTATGTATATAAACCCTAAGATAATTATTATTAACCATAAAATTAACATGGTTGACCATGGTTGATTTTCATATTGAGACAATATTTATCACAATATGATGTTTGACCACAATTAATTTTCATATTAAGACAATATTTGTCATAATGTGACACTAGACCATGGTTGACAATGGTTGACCATGGTTGATTTTCATATTTAGAAACTTTTTGTCACAATTTGGTGTTGGACCATGGTTAAACATGGCTAACCATGGTCGGCAATGATTGGCCATGACTAACCATGGTTGACCATAGTTGTCCATGATTGATTTTCATATTGAGACAATCTTTGTTTAAATGTGACGTTGAACCATGATCGACCGTGCTTGACAATGGTTGAGCATGGTTGAACATAGTTGATTTTCATATTGAGAGAATCTTTTTCACAATTAGACATTGGACCATGGTTGACCATGATTACAAACTCAAGGGATTTATATTAAACCCTAGGATTAATATTATAAACCCTATGAAGAATATTATACGTTAGGAATATGAACCCTTAGATTAATAAACCCAGGGATTGATATTATAAACCCAAACGAGTAATAAATCTAAGGTATTAAGACTAAAAACTAAGAGAATAATATTAAACCAAAGAGGTTAATATTATAGACCTGAGGTATATAAACCCCGCACCAATATAATATCTAGCTTGGTGACCTTAAAATTAAATTGTCATTATGATTATAAAAATTAGTTAGCATTTCAATGGGCTTTAATGTCAACTATGATTACTATTTTATAAACAAAATATAAAATAAATATAAACAAAATAACCAAAGTTTTCTCACTTATAATTGGTTGAGGTTGATTATATTTCTCCATAAAAGATTAGAAGTTAAAATTTATAGTAGAAATAGAGTATAGGTACATGTTTTTGTAAACTTTAAAAATCAAAATTGTTTTCTCATATTTAGATTAAATTATATTTATGATATTTTCATTACAACTAAAATTACTTAATTACTTAATATCAATTTCTCTTAATTTAATAAAAATAGTTAACACCCTAAAATCTAAACAAATGAATCAATATGTTTTTTAATTCGATAGTAATAACTATCAATTTACATTTATTGATACTAAGAAAATAATTTTTCTTGATATAAATTAATAATAAATTATGAATTATGATAAAAACAATACACTATTTTTACTCTAGGACATTTCTCAAAAACTTTTTTTTATAAACATTAAAAGACTCACTTTAAAAAAGTATTTAAGTACATCTTTGTTTAGAAATTGCCTAAAATGTACCATTAAATGCAATCCATATTTTTAAAAATAAATAATTATAAATTCTATATTAAATTATAATTATAGATACTTTCAAAAAACTTATATTATAATTTCAAATCACAAACATTTGATATTAAAATATATAAAATAACACATATTTCCTTTACTGTTAAATTTAATTTACCTTTTAATTTTAAAAGTAAATTCTTATTAAAAAAGCATTATTCTTAACCATTATGCCTGCTATATAAAAATCTGTGTTAAAACATTTCTTCATCTCATATATTCACCAAGATTGACTGCAAGTTGGGAAGGATTATGATACCCATGCATAGGCTGGTTAACAGGCGAGCGATACATACTTTCTTTCTCTTCTGAATTAAGTGCAGTCAAAATAGTTCGACTTTTTAACAATTTTCTCCTCCTGCTCGTTATTGGTGTCAGGCTTAAACAATACGTAAGATACAGAGAGCTTTTCCGATGAGGAGGGCCATATGAGTGAACCCTATCGAATGAAGGAGAGGGAGGCGGAGGATCAAAGATGGACTGGCGCACGCTAAGAGCAAGTCCATAACCCTGGAATACCTTTTCGTATGGAACGAAAACCAGGTGCAGGTGAAACCACGACTATAAAATAAGAGCGGTGGTCTATAGCTAAAATTTTAATTATATTCTATATCTATCTCATAATCGCCAAGTCAATAGAATTATAATACTTTCAGATTTAACATTTATCCACGCACCCTATATCGACATCTATATTTGCACCATGATCACCGAATCAATCACTGGGAAAATCAAATTACAACATTTAATAATATATTTATTACATTCATCTGCGGAATATGTATTGCATCAATCATTAGTAAAATCAAATTATGATATAAACGCCAAGTATAGCATTGGCGAATATATTTGTAACATTCATCGACGAATTCCGCCCCTGAACTCTGCTTAACAAACATATTTTTTGAAATTTATCCATGAATTTGCCCATGAATATTACATCAAATTCTAATATTTATTAGCAAACTCTGCTTAACAGTATTTGGAACATCTATCCATCAACTCTTTAACTATGCCCATGGATACTAAATCAAGTTATAACATTTAATACCATATTTGTAAAATATTTGAAACATCTATCCATGAAGTCTTTACCTCTGCTCATGAATAATAAATCAAGTTATAACATTTAATAACATATTTGGAACGTTTAGCCATGAACTGCGTACAGAGTAGAAAACTGAAATATAATTTATAAATATTGGAAAGTATTAGGGTTTTCTTTCAAGAAGTCAAACTTGCAACTGCAATTCAATATATGTTGAGTCGGTGTTTATGTCCTCCTCTATGGTCTCTTTGTTTGATTACAGCGGCTTGCCTGCAGCCACCTTTGCAGCTTCAACGGGCACGCTGTTTCTGGCCATAAATAGAGTATAGAACCATCTGACCCAGCCCTAGTGGCACTCCAACAAAGTTTGGTGCGTGCGCAAAATGAAGAGCATGACAATAAAAAATGAAATTCATCCTGAGATTGATGTAACTATATTTGTCGATGGTGGTGGATCATACACAATGTCTCGGCTGACAACCCGATACACCATCCATAACAAACTTCCTAGGAAAGCGAACAATGAGAAATAGATGTTGGGCATGAACTCTGCGTTCTTGGTCTGAATTACCAGTGTCTGATTGTATTATGTGATAGAGTACGTTAATATGTACAAGAGATATCATTTGTTAATCCAACTAACCACTAAGTGAAGATGTTGGCAATATCATTCAATGACCAGTACCAGGAGTGGACGAAAAAACAATACTATATAGAGCTTAGTAATAAATTGAACTTCATATTGTAATTGGCCTCTCATAATATGAACAAATGACATTTGAAAATTTGGAGATATGTAATGTTTTTGGAAATGAAAAATAACGTTCATAATGTTATGAAATCAAGAACGCCCATGATACTATTCTTTAAACTTGTAACTTTCGCGTAGCAATGCAAACGATGATACCACGGCAAAACAAAGGAAACACAGCTATATCCATGGAATGCAACTACTACCGCAAAGAGCGTACCTGCGAACCAGAGCAATTGACTCATAAATATCTTCTCAGTAAATCTTACAGCAAAGGGACCAAGTCTTCTACGCTAGTGACCCAACCTTAACCATGTCCATCTATGGCAGCTCGATCCATGCAGAAATCCATGTCATTTTGTAGGAGAGAATGCAAGCGCCTGTGCAACAATAGATTTTTTTTCGGGAGAAAAAAATGTACGTTTTTATTAATAGGAAATGTTGTACATTGTAGAAGATCTTGTTCACATTACAGAGTATATATTCTTGATGAGAATATCCCAAAAGAAAAAAGGAGTTGTCCGGTATAGAATTGCCCAGAAATTCCACCTCGTAGCTTCATATGGAAACAGAGCACATGGAAACATATTGCAGAAGATCGAAAAAGGAAAATTACCAAAACATGCATCTGGTGACGCGTATAAGACGTGCATAGAGTAACAAAAATCAAATTGACTGAGGCAAAGAGAGATCCCCTCATAAAGCATTTCATAATGAATCTGCCTTTGAAGAAGGGGCAAATCATGCTTGGAAAGTGCATCAGCTTCAGAATTTTGTTCCCGAAAGACATGTTGGAAGGAGATCTCTGAGAAGAGGTGCTTTAGGCCCAAAATCCACAACATCCATTTGAAAAGTGAGGGATCTGTAAGGTGTTGCAATCCTGAATCCATCTTATCGTAGAAAGGGAATCTCCAACAACCATAATGCAATCAAGATTTAGCCATTGAGCCACCTGCAAGGCTCTCCATAAGGCGAGCATTTATGCTCTATTGTTGTCTCCCAAGCTGGCAAACCACCTGAATTGATAGGTCAGAACTGAATTGATATGAAGCGAGACACCAAATCCACATCTCCCACTAGCAGAAGCTCCGTAAAAAAAAAAATTGGGAAAATATTGGACAAGTCAGCATGATCGATGGATATGGTAGATTCTTTGGGACACTAGAGGCCAATCTCTTGAAAGTGAGCGGGGAATTCGGATTGGGAGGTGTCTCTTCAAATATGTACTCATTGCAAGAGCGCCAAATGCCCAAAAGACATATAGGGGAACAACCTGATGTTGTTTTGATTGGAAGCCCCAAGATTAAAATGAGTCTGCCATGGAGGAGCTATCACCAATGACCTCAGTCCCCAATTGAAAGTATACTTTCTTCCAGATGTCCTACACGAAAGGGAAATGAATGAAGAGGTGTGTATAGTCTTCCAATGAAGATTTGCTTTGAGGGCATTTACCAAGATTTACAAATCCTCTCTTCATGAGTGTGTTCCAGGGAAAAATCCGATTGTGCAATATAAGCCAAGTGAAACATATAATCTTGAGAAGTACATCCCAAGACCACAATTGTGCAGTGAGCTTGGCAAATGGAAGATTTGGAGAACATGAGATGATGTGTTCATATACATTTGTGGCTGAAATTCTTCCATCCATTATATGACTGCCCCAAACCAAATAATCTGGATGGGAGGATAACATGATTTTGGCCTAGCAAAGGTTGTTGCGATAAACTTCCCATTCAAAAACCATATATTCAGGGATGCCAATTTCCCAAGAATATGGCCATATTGGGGGAGACAAGAGTGTGTGAGAGCCCCTTGCAATGTTGGCCAGAGAGGAGTATCCCAACTGATTAAGGGAGATGATGATGGGGGAGGATAAATGGGGCTTTCTAGTCATGGCTCTGATGGCATCCATCCCCACATTGACCTCTAAACCATTTTCAACAACCCAAACAAGGTTACTGCAAAGCCAAGGGACTGCACTCCATAGGCTTCTCCAAGTTGCAAACATGCATTTAGTGGATGGAACAACATTGCTAATCCATTCCTCCAATCCATTGGTACGTAGATATTTTGCAGCCATATTTTTTTCCATAGACCTTGTTCTCCAATGACGTGCCATAGGTCTGTACACAAAAAAGCCATATTGAAATTTTTGAAATTAAGGATGCCCCATCCTCCAATCTTAATTGGTCTAGAGATTAGATTGAGGCTAGAAAGGGGGGATTTTTCTTCTGGTGCCAGATTCCAACCATAGAAAATGTCACACAATGGATTCAATCTTCTTCATAGTAGATTGAGGGATCTGAAATATATTCATCCAATATACAGGGATGCTTTGGAATACAGCTCGAATAATGACAGCCCTACCTCCAAGAGTTAACCACCTATGATCCCAGTGACATAACATTCTCTCGAATTTGTTGACTAGCCAATCCCAATCTGAAAGCTTGTAACTGCTAGGTTTCAAATGGTATCGTAGGTATTTGAAGCCATTTGACAATGGGGAAATCTTTATCTCAAACATGGAAGCAATTCTGATTACCTCCATTGAGGAACCATCATCAAAAATAAGTTCTATTTTTTTATTAATGTTAAGTTGAGATGCATTGCTGAATTTCAAAAGAATCTTGTGGAATGCTTCCCATTCAGTGGTTTTTGCTTCCACGACAATAATAGTTGCAACTGTGAATCTATGATAAAATGAATATGATTCTCCATTATATTCAGTTAGAATAAGGGACTGAGATAGGAAATGATGCTATAATTGAGCCGAGAGGCTCATTCTTCTCCATTCCATTCAATTAGAATAAGGGACTGAGATAGGAAATGACACTATAATTGAGCCGAGAGGCTCTTTCTATACCTTTAAAAAAAAAATATGTTCTAAATAGAAAAATAATGTAGTCTATAATTAACAAAAAAAAGACAAATATTTTGTAAAATAATTAGAAGTAAAAAAAATGTGAATCACAAGTCTAAATCTTATAGTTTTCAAAATATTTCAACAAGTGATTTAAATAAACTATTTGAAGATTCTGCGTTAACTAATTTATGTTATATCATTCATAATATATATATATATATATCTATATATATCGGTTTGTGTGTGTGTGTGTTGTTGTGTGTGTGTGTGTATTTAAAAATTTTATTTGGTCCTATATATACTCTATTTAGCATTCAAAAATACAATTTTAACAATGAAAAACAACATGTTGTATTTTGCACTCTAAAAAAGTTTGCACATGAAAAAATTTGATCCCTCTTGATTCATGTTAGATCCGTACTAATATGGATCTATGCTAGTCTAATTTCAAGTGAAAATTGTACGAATGCAAGCAAGATGTGACATATATGATGTCTGATCCACAATTGTGACCCTCTAACACTCGTGGACATTGTCCATTCGCTTTTCTTGATTTCTTGGAGGCTTTTCTCAATTTCTTGCAGCTCCTTGATCAGATTGCTTCCCTGTAGAGAATCTTCAAGGGCCACTCTATTCAAATAAGTTCCCTCTCTTGGTAATCAAATTATCTCCCTTACACCAAAGTGAGATTTCAAAGCAATGGATAGTGGAAACCAACAAACAATAGCTGGCTCATCCACCTATTGTCACTACGGTGTTTCAGTTCAACTACCTACCCTCGCAGCTTACAAGAAACACTAAACCCTTCAACTCTGGTTACTAATGAAATGAACTGAAATAAAATTATATTTTAACATCCACGAGACTAAAAATAGTCTATGGAACTGTCGGTTCCCTACATTTTTCCTTTTTTAATTCAATCATTTTCTTACTCAAATGAGTTGGCCCAACCTTCCAACAATCCTCTCAGTCAAAAGACAATGCCAAGAAACCAATGCTAACATATTCCCATAACTTTCTCTGATGTCTTTGAACACAACACATTCCAAAATGAAATGTTTTTCTGATTCCACTGCCCCAGACGTGAAAAATATAAACACTCGTTCTTCCCAAGCTTCTTAAGGCCTTTTCCACTGCCCTATTTGACACTGAAGTTGATGTGAGTTGGTTATTAATTGAGAAATAAAAAAATTTGTCTTCCACAGAATGCTAGCTCCAATGAAATATTTGTGTTGTAGATCACATGTAGGGTTGAATTCCTCGATGTAGTACTTCTTCTTTCTATCCAACTCTTTTCTTGATACTCGTTTACGAAACTTTTCCATAGAAAAAAATGTAGCTCCTTGTTATTTGTGGGAGAGGCATTGAGGTAGATATTATATTTTTGCATCCATGTGTGTTTTGGTCTCATCCATGTTTTCTTTCTTTCACTCATGCCTTCATTGAAGATAACATTAGGCCATTTACCTACTCCCATTTTCTCAATTCCTTTTAGATATCTTATGAGTTGCACCATAGCAATTGTTTCAATGAGAGTTGCTCCTGTTTCACTTAAGATTATCTTATAAGGTACCAAACGTTTTATTTTGAATTTTTTCATGATCAAACATTTTTTGATTTTCTCAATTTGTTTCCATTTTGAGATGGGGATGTTGCTATCCCATAATTCACACCCATATAGCATCACTAGACGAACTAGGAGTCCAAAAAATACTTTAATGGTTTTCCAAACTTATAACTCTACCTCTCTACATTTGTTTTGAAGAGCATATAATCATTTCCACCCTCCTAAAATTCTCTTCTTTATGTGGTCCTCCCAATTAATTTTGTTGTTGAAATAAATCCTGAGGTACTTGTTCTCATTTACATCTTCAAGAATGTTTCCTTCAAAGAAGAACATATGATGGCTATCATTCCTTTTATTAGAGAAAATGATTATTTTGGTCTTGCTAGTATTGACTTGCATCCCCATTGCTCTATAAAAATGCTCAAGGGCATATAGGTGCATCTAAAATCCATGGGTCGATTTAGAAATCAATACAATATCATCAATCTATAAAAGAATATTTATCATAAACTCCCCCAACTGAACACCATCTCCACTTTGCAGATTTAGCCTCTGTTTAAGTTTATCAATACATAAACCAAAAAGAGTAGGGGATAGAGGGCCAACTTGATTCACTCTAACATCACTTCTAAATCTTTCTAAAATACTTACTGAGGTTCTAATTTTTACTTTCAGCTCTTCATAAAATCTATGGACAATGGCTCTATAATGCAAAGGAATTTCAAGTTCTTCCATTCTATGCCACAAATTCTCTAGGGACTATGTGTCTTTTTGAAGTCAACAAAACAACAAAATACTTCTTCTTTGTCCTCCCAAACCTTTTCAATAATGTGTCTCAACGTAATACCATGATCCACTATAGAATGCTTCCGCCTAAAACCCATTTGTCCTTTTTCCCTCTTATCTTTTACTTTTGCTCACTTATTGATTCTATTTTCTACCATGGTGCTGAAAAACTTTGCAAACAAAGAATTGATCATAATGGTTCTATAATTGGAAGGATTATTAATGTCTCCACTTTTAAAAAGAGATATTGCTAGGTTGTTTGTCAAGTCTCTTGGGAATCCTTACTGAATGACGGTGTTGAACATTTCCATGATGTGTGGTGTAAGAGTGTTCATTCCCCATTTTAGATACTCTGCTTGAAGTTCAACAAAGTCCTTCCCTTTCATGTTTTCAGCTTCTTAATTCCAATCTCCATCTCCTATAATGTGAAGAGGTTTCTAGTTGTGTTGATCATGGGGGGAGGCTCCGCCTCTAGTTCTTTCTCATAAAGTTTTCTTGCATATTCAAAAAATTGATTGGTTGTAATATTAGTTTCGATTTTCTTTTTCCTTGGTTGAAGTTCTTTCCAGAAAAGCTTTGGGTTATTCTCGCCTAGATATATTAACTCTTCTCGCCTTGTTTGCATGAACTTGTCCTTTTTTCTTTTTAGTATCTACTTATATAAATTTACATTAATCTTCTACTTGCTCGCCTTTTACAAGGTTCTCCTTGTGAGTTTGCATTCCTCATCAAACCAAGTGTTTACAGGAAAACAATTTAATTATGATTTCCTATTTTTTGCTCTTTTGCATTTCTCAAGTGCACTTTGAATTATATCTCTTAACTCATGATTGTTGAATCTTTGGAAACCAATTTTCTCCTTTTGAATTAATCTCTTTGACGTTGTCTTGAAGATAGTAAAATTTTCTTGTGTTAGAAGAATCCCCCCCTAATAGTGATTGCCGAGAGAATTAGATTTTCCTCCTATGTTGCCTTTCTTCTGACAATGATAACTTTATATAAATTGGGTTATGGTCTGATTTTAAGTCCCAAATATGCTCTCCAATCTTAACTTCATCTATATTTTCTATCAAGCTTTGTGAACAAATCACTTAGTCAACAACACTTGCCCCATTTTATGTGTTGGAAGTGAAGTTTCCACACCTTTTCCATCTATCTAGACCATTGCAAATAATCGAGTTGAAAGCACTCCTCTCCAAAATGATTGCTAACTTTGTCATATTTTGAACACCTTAGTCATTGGGGATTCTCCTTTTCAATGAGCCAAATAGGATTGTGATCCTCTTTGCAACAAAAGAATAATAGCTTGTTGATTTGTTGTTCTAGCTTTGAAATCTCCCACTAAAATTATTTCTCCCTACTGAGAGTACCCTCGTAGCTCTAGTAAACGCTTCATATCTCTAGTGACAAATGGATCCATGTTTAAAAAATATTTTTTTTAATAACGTTTTTTCCATCAATTTATGTTCTCTCACACCTCAACAATGGACAAAGCATATTCTCGTCATAGTCGTCCCATATTTAATCTGGATGATCTAATTATATTTAAAAAAAAAAAAAATCAACAAAACCATGTCCACCAAATCTTCTATTAATTAAAATTCTTTAAAAATTTTCAACCTACTTATATTCAAAAACATATTTTAAATAATAAAAAAACAACTTATAATTTTATCACCAAATTTCAATACTAAAAACGATTTCATTTATAAATTAAAACAAAAATATATTTTAAATAATAAAAAATCAACTTATAATTATATCACCAAATTTCAATGCTAAAAACCATTTCATTTATAAATTAAAACATAGGGTTGAGTCTCAAAATGGCCTCCCCTCTCCCTCAATCCACATCCATGTGTGGCATGACATAGTCTCATCATGACAAGTATGTACACTCATCAAGATATTTAATTGAAACATTGATTCGCTATGATATGGTATACATCGACACATAATTATTCGATATGTTGTATAACCGTTCTGTTGCAGCTCACCAATCCTGATTTCGACATATTGTTTGGTTAGTCTGTCATGGAGTCTTCGTCTACAATTAAAACAATTGTGCTGAACCACAAGTTTCAAATTCTTAAGACTAATTTGTACATCAGATCGGTGTTGCACCACTCGACTGGAACGTAGCTTTCTTCATCGATTCTAAACAGTGAAACCCTTCCAGTACTCTACAACAAGGTGAATTAATAAATTAAATTATTTCATAGAACAAAACATAGGAAAACAAACCCTAACATAAATTTCTAGTAGCTCTGAAAATTGAATTTATCGTAACCACTCACCTCTGGATGGCGTAATTAGTTATGATCAACCAACCCTTTGTGTTGAAATATAATTCCAACTGCAGTGTTTTCCGTGCAGCAGAAAACCGCCATTGGAGTTCCCCGCTATTTCCATTTTGTTCATTTTTGATGCAATTGTGCGATGCGATTAAATCACAGATCACTATCGCACATTAACCTGTTGCACCCTTGCATTTGCACTCATGTTAATGCTTCACCTATATTCTCTCCCGCTGACGCAAACTTCCGATGCGATCCAAATTGTAAATCGCATATCTCACCCTTTTCTCAAAATCAAAGTTGTTGTACAGGCCTACAGCAAATGAATTTGACGTGAAGTAGAAGTTTCATTTACCGCTAGCTTTGTCATTAAAACAATAAATGTAATTTACTCCGGTTGGTAAATGTTGGTAAGATTTTAATTTTATTGTTTTTTATTTTCACGGGAGTATGACAAGTAAAACCATATATATTCCTATGTTTGCTTTTGTTAATGTGTGTGCAAAGGAATGACTCGCCGCAGCGAATGGAAGAAGAATACACACAGTAGTGTGAAGTGATTGTAATGTTGTTGTTTTGTTGAGAATGTAATAAGAAGAAAACGCGACAGCATAGAAGTGTGAAGTGAGGGTAGACGCATTAGCGCCCCGTAGAAATTTTAATGCACAACAGTGCGATGGTAATGGTGTAGTTGTTCATTGAAAAATGAGATAAGCACGCAATAGCGCGAGCTCATGAATGAAACTTTTATGCACAGCAGTGCATAGATTGAAATGTAATGCAACACGCAGAAGTGTGAGTTTTTTGGTAGTTCGTTGGTGAAAGATGAAGTGAAGCGCAGCAGCAAGAAGGTAATGCATTGCCCTGTTTTGTTTTGTAAAACATGAAATGAAATATACATGCAGCAGCGTGAGTATAGTTATTGTTTGTGAATATGTTTTAGATAGGAGAAGACAGAGTCTGTAATGCACATCAGTGCAGAGATATTACAGCGTGAGCGCCATTGTGAAGAGTAGCGCGTGGATGTTTTTTGAGAAAACGAACTGCAATGTAATGTGTGGCGCAACAACGTGATAGAAAGAAGGAGATGCACAATAGTGCAAAGATTGAAATGTAATTTTTATTGTCTGTTTATAGTGAGGGAGGAAGCGCGGCAGTGCATATGAATGTAGTTTTTGTTGTTTGCATATGAAATGCAAGTGAGGCACAACAGTGCGAGAGTTGTTGTTTGTTGAAACGAAAAGGGAAGCACAGATCAGTGCACAAGTGAAGAAATCTTTCACACAACAGTGTGAATGTAATGCAAAGAATACACGGCAGTGTGAATTCTTTGCAGTTGTTCATTGAGAGAACGAAAAGGAACTCGTAGCAGAGCGAATGTAAGAAGTTTATTTTTACACACAGCAGTGTGAATGTTCTATTTGTTGTTGAACATGAAATGTAATACGCAGCAGCGTAGAATAGCAATGTAATGGGAATGCACAGCAGTGCAGAGAAATTTTTTGGTTGTTGAATATGCAAAGGAAAATACGCGGAAGCGTAAATGTAAGTTTTTTGTTACAGCAGTGAATGTAAGAAATTTTACACACAGCAGTGTAAAATTTCAAAGCAGAGACTGAGTAAATTATTTGTGTGGAAATGAAATGTTCCCTGGTTGTAATCCCTCTATGTGAGGAAGATGCTTTTGTAACAGCAGTTGTGAAATCCCTCTCTGTGAGGAAGATGATTTATGTAACAATTGGTTTCATGTTAATGAATAGAAGCTTTTTTTTGAGTTGTTGAAACTCTGTCTGCAGAAAAACAATTTTAGTTTCCACTGTGTTAAGATCCTGCAAAAACAGAGCATTGTTCTTTGTTCACTTATTTGTTTGGAATTATCGGAAATTCCAAACAGTGGTATCATAGCTTGTCCAGGCTCTTTGAAGGTGTCAAAGAAGCTGAAGGAAGGATTTCTTGCTGCAGCAGCTTCTCTAGCAGAGTGAAGACTGATTCAAGAAAAATCCAAGGTATTTCTCCAGTTTTTTTTCTTTGTGTTACTATTGAAGACAGTCAATGATTTTTAAATACACAATCAAGTATTTGAAGCATAATTTAGAGTGCTAGAATGGTTGGCTCCAACACTAGCATGGGTATCTTTAATACTCAGCTCCCACTATTTAATGGGAAAAACTATGACTATTGGGCAATAACCATGAAAGCCCTACTTACCTCACAAGACTTATGGGAATTTGTTGAGGATGGTTTTGAAGAACAAGCAGATGAAAATGAGTTTAATAACTTAACTCAGGCAGAGAAAGAACTGCTAAAGAGCAATAAGGAGAAGGATTGTAAAGCCCTCTACTCTTTGTATCGAGCAGTGGATGAGAATGTGTTTGAAAATATAGAAGTAGCTGAGAGATGCAAAGAATCATGGCAAAATCTCAAGATAGCCTGTCAAGGCATGGAGAAAGTGAAGACAACAAAACCTCAATTCATTGAGGAGGAAGCTTGGGATGGAAGCATAGAGAAAAGAGTGAATGATAAAAACTCTTTGTCTCATGATGAAGATGATGAGGAGATGTCTAAATACATCCCCAAACAGCAGCATAAACACAAGGGGAGCAAGAGACACCCTTGAGGAGAAATCAAAGTGCTTCTCCAAGCACACCACAAGGAGGAAATTCAAGTGCTTCTTCAAGAACTTGTACACCAAATGAAGGTATGAACTCTTTGTTTCCTTTGTATTGTCATGTTGATGACCATGTTCATTTCGAAGAAGCAATTAAGGATAGGAAATGGACAGAACCCATGAATGGGAGAAAGGAATTGAAGTTCCTTGAAGATCTGTTTAAAGAGTATGGAGTTCGATACGTAACTCTTGCCAAGATGGCCGAGATGGGCTTCACTACCAACACCCTTGTCAATATGACAAAGGAAGAGATTGAAGATTTGATGAAGACCCTGGTAGAACTCTACCATATGGATCTTCTTATAGGGGAGAGATATGGAATTAAATCTACATAAGAGCACAGAAGGAGAAGGTTGCAGATATTCTGACCAAACCATTGGAGCAGAAAAGTTTTGAATTTTTAATGAAGTGTCTAGGTATGACTGATAACCCAGTAGTTGAAATTAAAGGGGAGTGTTGAAATATAACTCCAACTGCAGCGTTTGTCGTGTAGAAGAAAACCGACATTGGAGTTCCCTGCTATTTCCATTTTGTTCATTTGCGATGTGATTGTATGATGCGATCAAATCGCAGATCGCTATCACACATTAACCTGTTGCACCCCTGCTTTGCGTCGATTGCGATTTCGCGATGCGATTAAATCGCAAATCGCAAATCGCACTCATGTTAATGCTTCACTTGTTTTCTCATTCGTCAACACAAAGTTGCAATGCGATCCAAATCACAAATCGCATATCTCACCCTTTTCTCAAAATTAAGGTTGTTGTACAGGCCTAAAGCAAATGAATTTGACATGAAGTAGAAGTTTCATTTACCGCCGGTTTTGTCATTAAAACAGTAAATGTAATTTACTCCAGTTGGTAAATGTTGGTAAGTTTTTAATTTTATTGTTTTTTATTATTTTCACGAGTATGGAAAGTAAAACCATATATATTCCTATGTTTGCTTTTGTTAATGTGTGTGCAAAGGAAAAACTCGCCGCAGCGAATGCAAGAAGAATACACACAGCAGGAAGTGATTATAATGTTTTTATTTTGTTGAGAATGTAATAAGAAGAAAATGCAGCAACGTAGAAGTGTGAAGTGAGGGTAGACACAACAGCGCCCGATAGAGTTTTTTATGCACAAAAGTATGTTGGTAATGGTGTAGTTGTTCATTGAAAAATGAGAGAAGCACACAGCAGCGCAAGCTCATGAATGAAACTTTTATGCATAGCAGTGTAGAGATTGAAATGTAATGTGACACGTAGAAGCATGAGATTTTTGGTATTTCGTTGGTGAAAGACAAAGTGAAGCACAGCAACAAGAAGGTAATGCATTGCCCTGTTTTGTTTTGTAAAACATGAAAAGAAATATACATGCAGCAGCTTGAGTATAGTTATTGTTGGTGAATATGTTTTAGACAGGAGAAGACAAAGTCTGTAATGCACATCAGTGCAGAGATATTATAGCCTGAGCGCCATTGTGAAGAGTAGTGCGCGAATGTTTTTTGAGAGAACGAACTGCAATGTAATGTGTGGCGCAGCAACACAATAGCAAGAAGGAGATGCACAGCAGTGCAGAGATTGAAATGTAAGTTTTATTGTCTGTTGATAGAGAGGGTAGAAGCGCAACAGTGCATATGAATGTAGTTTTTGTTGTTTGCATATGAAATGCAAGTGAGGCACAACAGTGCGAGAGTTGTTGTTTGTTGAAACGAAAAGGGAAGCACGCATCAATGCACAAGTGAAGAAATCTTTCACACAACAGTGTGAATGAAATGCAAATAATACGTGACAACGTAAAGTCTTTGCAGTTTTTCATTGAGAGAACGAAAGGGAACTCGTAACAGAGCGAATGTAAGAAGTTTATTTCTACATACAGCAGTGTGAATGCTCTGTTTGTTGTTGAACATGAAATGTAATACGCAACAACGTGGAATAACAATGTAATGGGAATGCACAACAGTGCAGAGAAATTTTTTGGTTGTTGAATATGCA
The DNA here is from genome assembly GCA_000404065.3 of Pinus taeda. Taxonomy (NCBI): domain Eukaryota; kingdom Viridiplantae; phylum Streptophyta; class Pinopsida; order Pinales; family Pinaceae; genus Pinus; species Pinus taeda. The sequence goes on along the minus strand of APFE030287645.1, from coordinate 18,694 downwards.
AAGGACAATATGCAGAAGCATAAATGTAAGTTTTTTGTTACACCAATGAATGTAAGATATTTTAAACACAACAGTGTAAAATTTCAAAGCAGAGACAGAGTAAATTATTTGTGTGGAACTGAAACGTTCCGTGGTTGTAATCCCTCTGTGTGAGGAAGATGCTTTTGTACTGCAGTCGTGAAATCCCTTTTTGTGAGGAAGATGATTTATCTAACAATTGGTTTCCTGTTAATGAATAGAAGTTTTTTTTTGAGTTGCTGAAATTTTGTCTGCAACAAAACAATTTTAGTATCCGCTGTGTTAAGATCTTGCAAAAATAGAGCATTGTTCTCTATTCACTTATTTGTTTGGAATTATCAAAAATTCCCAACAGTGGTATCAGAGCTTGTTCAGGCTCTTTGAAGCTGTCAAAGAAGCTGAATGAAGGATTTCTTGCTGTAGCAGCTTCTCCAGCAGAGTGAAGACTGAGTCAAGAAAAATACAAGGTATTTCCCAAGTTTTTTTTGTGTTACTGTCGAAGATAGTCAGTGATTTTTAAATACACAATCAAGTATTTGAAGCATAGTATAGAGTGCTAGAATGGCTAGCTCCAACACTAGCATGGGTATTTTTAATACTCAGCTCCCACTATTTAATGGGAAAAACTATGACTATTGGGCAATAACCATGAAAGCTCTACTTACCTCACAAGACTTATGGGAATTTGTTGAGGATGGTTTTGAAGAACCAACAGATGAAAATGAGTCTAATAACTTAACTCAGGCAGAGAAAAAATTGTTGAAGAGCAATAGGGAAAAGGATTGTAAAGCCCTCTACTATTTGTATCGAGCAGTGGATGAAAATGTGTTTGAAAGGATAGCAGCAGCTGAGAGATCCAAGGAAGCATGGAAAAATATCAAGATATCCTATGAAGGAATGGAGAAAGTGAAGACAGCAAAACCTCAGTTCATTGAGGAGGAAGCTTGGGATGGAAGCATAGAGAAAAGAGTGAATGATAAAAACTCTTTGTCTCATGATGAATATGATGAGGAGATGGCTAAAATACATCTCCAGACAGCAGCATCAACACAAGGGGAGCAAGAAACACCCTTGATGAGAAATCAAAGTGCTTCTCCAAGCACACCACAAGGAGGAAATTCAAGTGCTTCTTCAAGCACTTGTACTCCAAATGAAGGTATGAACTCTCTGTTTGTTCTATATTGTCATGTTGATGACCCTATTCATTTCGAAGAAGAAGTTAAGGATAGGAAATGGACAGAACCCATGAATGGGAGAAAGGAATTAAAGTTCCTTGAAGATCTGTTTTAAAAAGTATGGAGTTCGATACGTAACTCTTGCCAAGATGGCTGAGATGGGCTTCACTGCCAGCACCCTTGTCAATATGACATAGGAAGAGATTGAAGATTTGATGAAGACCCTGGTAGAACTCTATCATATGGATCTTCTTAAAGGGGAGAGATATGGAATTAAATCTCCCATAAGAGCACAGAAGGAGCAGGTTGCAGATATTCTGACCAATGCATTGGAGTAGAAAAGTGTCATAACCCTCCATACACTAAACATTACACAATAATTAAAAATTTTATTTATTACCTACACATCTATGTATTAACGCCATCATGGTATTTGACTTTGTTAATAACGGATATGATTTATAAATGCATTGATCCGGCATATCTAACTTTTGCCGATTAACCGGAAGATGATTGTCCTTGGTAACTTTATATCGTACAAATCAATACATTTGGCGGCAGGTTGAGGCGCCTTGCTCGTGACACCTGGCATCCATAATCCACTCCATCGATCCGCTGCGCTAAGCCTTGGTTTTGGTAGCTGGGACATTAATGCTACAGTCCCGCCACCCACCTCTCGGGATTCTCATTGCAATCGGCGGTCAAGATCACTACCAGTGATCGAACGGTGGAGGTTAGACGTGTCTTGGGCGGGGTAATACATAGGGCTCCTTCACACTGTCCCGGTCATTTGCGTTGTTGCCCCAGCTCCACCGATGCAGCCTTTGCTCCAGTGTTACTGCCATGGTCGGGGTGCCATTTCCGTGGGTATTTCTGGTTCAATTCACTGGTACCTTGAATGTATTACAGAGACGGCCTGTTGGTGGTGAAGCCCTCACTGTCCCTCGCCCTTATCTCCATCTGCAATAGGTGATGCACTCTTTCCTTCGCTTCAATACTGTATTGTTCATTCTTTTCACTACATTTTATATGAGTATGCTAATTACTTGGTTAATATTGGTGGAACAGGGTAGCAGACCGATGAGGACGCAGTTGCAAGGATTATTCAGGGTCTCGCCCTTCAAACCCTTAATCCGGTAAGCGCTCTACCCTGTAGGTTTGCATTGGTTAATTTAATCTTGGAGCTCGACTCATATTGTTCTTCTCTACCAGGGTTTTGTCCATTCCATCATGACTTGGCGCCATGGCCTCATTACGGCAGACTTTCTTTTCTTTCCCTATTATCATTGTTTTGGGGTTGAAACCCAGGTCGTCGTATGAGCAGTTTTGTCCATAGGGTTTTGAGTCTGGTTATGGTCTGTCTGATAGTTCAGATCTATGATTGTATTTGTTCGAATGTTCAGTGTAACACATTGTAATGGACTCGGCATTATGGCCGTGGTTAATGCATCAGGATTATGGGTTGTTTCCATTTATCGAACAGGCTTACATGTTACAGTCCTTATGGTTTTTCTTTACTGTTTTAATATGTTTAGACGCTGTTAGCGCGTGGTGCCGCTCCCCACGAGCCACCGAAACTTCACATGATACACACTGTTTGTTTATTTCAGTTTTTAATGAGATGGTCTGAGGGTTTGGTTTACGACCCTGTTCTTTCTGAGTTCGCCGTTTATCGGGTTATAAGATATACAGATTAATGAGTTAATGAATATGCATATTATTGTTGTCAAAAGACTAATCCGAATGACAGACTTTTATTAAATGATTCTGATATGTTTATGTATGGTTTAGGAGGAGGCCTGTTACGATCCAGTAACGGATCCATTATTGGTGGATTACCACTCCTCCTTGTTAACTGGAGATTAGCCTGTTAAATATTCATGTCGATTCTTCATTATTCATTTTTTCTGCTTTGGAGTTAATAAATATATCCGTCGTGCGGATGGTATGACCTTTGGGTTATATCAACTCTTATTTGACTATATACGGGGTGCCATACCATCAGGTGGTTCACACCTGTGTATGCAGCCAACCCGATATTCCTATCGTTACGATAATCGACAGTTATATTTATACTCTTTACATGGTGAATCCTTTACAGTATTTCGTTTTCTTGTAACCCTTATTGCACTATGATTCTTGCGAGGGATTGTACCACTATTTATCTGGAAAGACATATATTTACAGGACAGACATATATTTACAGGATATCAGATTTATCCTCTTTGACTGCTACCTTTCGTAATGAAATCTCATTCCAAGTATATCTGTATTTGTTTTGGTTCACTTTCCTATACTTGTAACAGAATTATGGACAATGTGTGAATCTCTGCTCATAGAGTTCTGTATTAGAGGTAAATGGTTATTTCAGATGCTGTTATCTAGCTTAGGTATTAATATATTTATACCTGTTTTCATACCTGATAATGGTAGTTCAGCTATTCTAATTATTTCTGGCATCTAGTAATTACTGTCTCTTTATTTGCACAACTTCACTTGTTCGGAAGTAACGTATAGAATACCTTTTTAATTCTCATTCTCTGTTTCTTTCTTTTTACTTAATACATGACATATATATATATGACAGGGATGTTAATCATTACCGATATTGCATTCAGTAATACCCAGGTTCTGATTTACAGCCCAAAAGTCACACCTAAGCAACTATAATCAGATTCTTAGGAATACAGGATAATAATTAGTCTCCAGATTTAATGAAACTACAAATACTTACCTGTGTATCCTTGCCTTTTATCTTCTGCACTTCTACAGCGCGTAGAAGGTGATTGAATGCTTGATATCCTCCCAGCCACGAGACCAGTGTTCTAAACTGAGTCTCTCCCCCAAGCTCTCTTGCCGGCCACAGCCTCAGCAATATGAAACACAAATGTGCCTGTGCTATCTGGTCCTCACCAAACGTAGCACCCTCTTCTTCTACTCCAGTGCCTTTTCCTTTCTTCCCATTTGTTCATTCAACAACCCGGGTCTTTTCTTCTTTCCCCTTTTCTATGGGAAAGGGAGAACAGTTAGGGTTTCCCCTCATATCTTGGCAACTGTTTTTCCTTTATCTTTAAGCAGGAAGAGTAAATAACTTTCCACATAAAGTTACTGTGTACACACATATATCATGCAATTCATATTATACCATTTGCACAATTAATATTATCATCATTTTCAAGAAAATAATAATTTCTGTTATTTTCATTCACCCATAAGGTAAATAACAATTTATTCATGTAAAAATGTCTGGTCATTACATCTCCTCCCCCTGCGATTGGACACCATCTCGGTGTCTCACAGATCCGAACAGATCGGGAAAGGTCCTTTTCATCAATTCCTCATCTTCCCAAGTGGCCTCGTCAGGCCCAAAATGTCGCCATTGCACCTTAACTTGGGTAATAACTCGTTTCTGCAGCTGCACTTCTCTCCGGTCGAGAATGCTCAGCGGTTCGACCTGCAACACACAATTCCTTGAATTAGTTTCCTTTTCATATATAAATTTTTACTGAATTTATCGTAACAATCACCCACCTGGATCTCTTGCCATCGGATCACATGCTTAGGGTCATACACATATTTCTTTAGAACAGAAACATGAAACACGTTATGGACTCGAATGTGACTTGGCAGGGCCAGTTGGTAAGCTACTGGTCTGACCCTTGCTAAAATTTGAAAGGGTCCACAATATCGGGGTGCCAATTTAGCGCATCCACTCCACTGCAAAGTACTTCTTTTGGCCTGAATTCGAATGTACACGTGGTCCCCAACCTGAAACTCTTTGAACCTTCTCTTTCGATCAACGAAATTCTTTTGTCTATCTTGGGTAGCTTTCAAATTAACACGTACCCTTTTTACCATATCTTCCATTTCCTTCAGCATTTCAGGACCTAGACTCAATTTATCTTCTGGTCCTCCCCAACTAGTAGGTGTACGACATTTCCGACCGTAGAAAACTTCAAATGGACTCATTTGTGTTGAAGTATGGTAACCGTTGTCGTACGCGAACTCTACAAGATGTAAGTAATCTTCCCATCTGGTGGGTTGTTGCATGACATAAGCCCTTAGCATATCCTCCACCATTTGATTCACCCGTTCCGTCTACCCATCAGTCTGTGGATGGTACGCTGTGCTGAAGTTGAGTTGAGTTCCTAATTCCGCAAACAATGTTTTCCAAAATGCTGAGGTGAATTTCACATCACGATCAGAAATTATTGTTTTCGGAAGTCCATGTAACTTGAATACATTCTGCATAAATATGTGGGCGATCTGCGCAGCTCTATATGTAGATTGCACAGGTATAAAGTGTGCAGCCTTACTTAGTTTGTCCACTACCACGAAAATGGAGTCATTATTTCTTTTTGTTTTGGGTAATCCTGTAATAAAGTCCATGGAGATGATTTCCCATTTCTATTCCGGAACTGGCAATGGTTGTAGCAATCCTGCTGGATGCTGATGTTCTACTTTAATCTGTTGACATTCTAAGCACCGTGCCAGGTATTCAACAATGCTTTTCTTCATTCCAGGCCAGAAATATTCCTTCCGGATTGCTGTTATCATCTTTTGATAACCCGGATGACCTGCCTAATGGCTGATATGAAATTCATCCATAATCAGGTTTCTAATTCTGCTTTGATTTGGCACATACAATCTTTTCTTGAAGTAAATCCTTCCAGCATCATCTAATTCATATTCTTGTTGGCTGTCTCTTTTAGCAGATTGTTGTATCTGCAATTTCAATTGCTGATATTCGGTATCCTGATCTGCAATTTCTTTTATCATTTCCATGAAGGGACTTTCCCATCCACTAAAAGAAACTTCATACAAATTGTGTATTTTCCGGCTCAAGGCGTCTGCTACCTTATTTTCCTTCCCTTGCAAATGCTTTATGTCAAAATCAAAGCCACTTAGAAAATCCACCCACCTTGCTTGCCTAGCATTTAAGGTAGGTTGGTTGAAATAATTAGTCAAACTGTGATGGTCGGTATGCAGCAAAAACTTCCGGCCCATGAGATAGTGTCGCCACATCTTCAGGGCATGAATAACGGCAGCCAACTCTAAGTCATAAGCATAATATTTTTGCTCATGTTCTTTTAATTTTCGAGACTCGTAAGCAACCACTCTGCCTTCTTGCATCAAGACCCCTCCCAATCCTTCTTTGCTAGCATCTGTACATACTACATAATCTTTATTGGGATATGCTATACTCAGAATAGGTGCGGTGGTGAGCAGGTGTTTCAATTGTTCAAAACTTTTCTGGCAATTTGGGGTCCAATGAAACAGTTTTCCTTTCTTCTGCAGGGAACTAATGGGAAATGCTACCTTAGAGAAACCTTCTACAAATCTCCGGTAATACCCAGCTAACCCCATGAAAGATCGGACATCTGCTACATCTTTTGGAACCAGCCATTCCATTATAGCTTTTATCTTTTCCAGATCCACCGCAATTCCATCCTTTGTGATTACGTGACCCAGATACTGAATTTCTGATTTGAAGAAGTCACATTTACTAAACTTAGCATACAGCTGATGTTCTCGAAGGGTCTGCAACACTACTCAGAGATGCTCGTGATGTTCTTCGATAGTGCGTGAATAAATTAAGGTATCATCAATAAATATCAGCACGAACTGGTCCAAATAAGGATGGAAAATACTGTTCATTAAGCACATGAAGGTTGCCGGGGCGTTGGTAAGCCCAAACGGCAAAACTATGAATTCATAGTGCCCATACCTGGTTCTAAAAGCTGTTTTTGCGATGTCCTCATCCTTAATTCTGATCTGGTGATAACCTGATCGTAAATCGATCTTAGAGAACACTGTCGTGCCTTTTACTTGATCGAACAATTCGTCGATCCGGGGAAGAGGATACTTGTTTTTAATAGTCAACTTATTCAATTGTCTGTAATCAATACACATCCGGAGGGTCCCATCTTTCTTCTTGACAAATAATACTGGCGCCCCCCATGGAGACACACTGGGACAGATGTAATTCTTGTCCAGTAATTCTTGCAACTGCATTTTTAATTCTGTCAACTCAGGCACACTCATTCTGTAGGGTGCTCGTGACACTAGTGCAGCCCCTGGTACCAACTCTATAGTGAAATCTATGTTTCTTCACGGTGGTAGTCCTGGAATTTCTTCCGGAAACGCAGCTGTAAACTCCTGTATTACAGGGATATTATTCAAAGATGCAGATTTATTCTTGGAGTTTGCATAGCCCACTTGGATGGCGTACACTTGGCAGCCTTTCCGTACACATTTTACCAACTAATTTGCAGTTATTGGTCGAACCTGCACTGGTCGCTTGATTCCCTGCATTTCTTTGCTGTTTCCTTGTTGATCTCTGTAATAAATAATTTTGGTTTTGTAATCAACTAATGACCAGTGTTTTTCTAACCAGTCCATACCGATTAGGATGTCATAGGAACCCAGAGGGAGTATGTTCAGGTCAGCTGTTATTGGCTGGTCTGCTATAGTAAATGAGCAGTCGTTGATCTTGGCGGTTACCCGCCGCTTAGCGCCAGTAGCTAATTGCACTAGCCAAGGGTTTTTAAATTTAACAGATTGCAAATTACAACGTTCCACTACTTTCGGGTTCACATAACTTAATGTGGCCCCGGGATCAATCAAAACAGATATGGTAAGGTTTGAAATTTTACCTTCGAACTCGACCATAGTTGGCTGATATTCCACCTATCGATCCTCCAAAGCTGCATTGATTCTGGGTACGCTTCGACCCACTTCGCCAACAGTTGAGGCTTCATGAATTTGGGATAACTGTTCAGTCCCCTTTCGTTGTGGGCAATTCTTGATGTAGTGAGGTCCCCCACAACCCCAGCACTGCACAGGGGGTCTTGCTGTCCCCTCATTGTCCAATCTGATTTGTTGTTCACTGACCTTGGACTCATTTGCAGATCTGAACTTGGATGTGGTTTTGGCTGCAAATATGTTGTTTGTTCCCTTGCCAACGCCTTTATTTCCATTATTGCAAATCCCTTTGTTATTTCCAACTGTCTTAAAATTCTTCTTCTCATTCCATTTCCTACTAGCAGTTTCCCCTTTCTGTTTACTTTGCTGATAGCAGATTCTAGCCTTGCGGATTACTTCATCCATTGATTTTGGATTATCAAATTCAATCCTTTCCCGCATATACGGGGGTAAACTGCTAACAAATCGCTACACTTTCGCTTTTTCCTCCCTTATATATGGTACGTAGCGGAGTAAGGAAGTAAAACGGGTGATGAATTCATCCATAGTCTGTTGTCCCAATCGCAGATCATGGAATTCTCCGGCTTTTTCATCTTAAAAGCGTTCTGTTAGATATCTCTCCTTGAAGAACCTTTGGAAATTGTCCCATGTTATGTTTTGTTCTGTAACCCCTTTGACGATCTTCACTTCTTCCCACCATAAGGTGGCCTTTCCTTGTAATTGAAAAATAGCTAGTCGTGCTTTAAGATTATGATCGTACTCATAAAGCTGAAAATACTTATTCATATTGATTAACCATGCTTCAGCGGCTTCTTCTTGTTCTCCGTCAAAATGTGGTGGCTTAATCTTACGGAATTCCCCTTGCAGCTCTACCCTTTGTCTTTTTGAAGTTTGCTGTTCCAATGCATTATCTGAGCGTTCTTCCTACTCCTCCGATCCTTCAGGGGGTATGTGATGATTCTGCTCTTCCGACATCCTTTGCTGTTCCGCACTTGGATTAACTGGTATTTGATTTTGTCTGTCGGACAAACTTTTCAGAATTCTTTCTTGTTCCATTGTCAATCGGGCGTTATCTTCTCGTAGTCGAGCCATCTCATTCTTCAACTCCTGCACGGTCTCTAGAATTGCTTGATTTGTGATTCTGGCTTCTTCTCCAAGTTGTACCCACAATTATGGGTTATTTTCTGCACCGGTTACACCCTGCCCCATTATAGGTCGTCGCGGTGTATTTTCTGCTCTCCTCATGTCTGTTATTCTCAAAACCTGGTCCTGTGTAAGAAAACATTCATGAGTAGTAAAGAAAAATGATTATTTGTCAATTCATTTCCACAATGTCCATTCATCATTATCTTACCCAGAGGCCACAGTACTGTATCTAGGCTCTGATACCATATGTCATAACCCTCCATACACTAAACATTACACAATAATTAAAAATTTTATTTATTACCTACACATCTATGTATTAACGCCATCACGGTATTTGACTTTGTTAATAACGGATATGATTTATAAATGCATTGATCTGGCATATCTAACTTCTGCCGATTAACCGGACGATGATTGTCCTTGGTAACTTTATATGGTACAAATCAATACATTTGGCGGCAGGTTGAGGCGCCTTGCTCGTGACACCTGGCATCCATAATCCACTCCATCGATCTGCTGCGCTGAGCCTTGGTTTTGGTAGCTGGGACATTAATGCTATAGTCCCGCCACCCACCTCTCGGGATTCTCATTGCAATCGGCGGTCAGGATCACTACCAGTGATCGAATGGTGGAGGTTAGACGTGTCTTGGGTGGGGTAATACATAGGGCTCCTTCACACTGTCCCGGCCATTTGCGTTGTTGCCCCAGCTCCACTGATGCAGCCTTTGCTCCAGCGTTAATGCCATGGTCGGGGTGCCATTTCCGTGGGTATTTCCGGTTCAATTCACTGGTACCTTGAATGTATTACAGAGACGGCTTGTTGGCGGTGAAGCCCTCACTGTCCCTCGCCCTTATCTCCATCTGCAATAGGTGATGCACTCTTTCCTTCGCTTCAATACTGTATTTTTCATTCTTTTCACTGTATTTTATATGAGTATGCTAATTACTTGGTTAATATTGGTGGAACAGGGTAGTAGACCGATGATGACGCGGTTGCAAGGATTATTCAGGGTCTCGCCCTTCAAACCCTTAATCCGGTAAGCGCTCTACCCTGTAGGTTTGCATTGGTTAATTTAATCTTGGAGCTCGACTCATATTGTTCTTCTCTACCAGGGTTTTGTCCATTCCATCATGACTTGGCGCCATGGCCTCATTACGGCAGACTTTCTTTTCTTTCCCTGTTATCATTGTTTTGGGGTTGAAACCCAGGTCGTCGTATGAGCAGTTTCGTCCATAGGGTTTTGAGTCTGGTTATGGTTTGTCCGATAGTTCAGATCTATGATTGTATTTGTTCGAATGTTCAGTGTAACACAATGTAATGGACTCGGCATTATGGCCATGGTTAATGCATCAATATTATGGGTTGTTTCCATTTATCGAACAGGATTACATGTTACAGTCCTTATGGTTTTTCTTTACTGTTTTAATATGTTTAGACGCTGTTAGCGCGCGGTGCCGCTCCCCACGAGCCACCGAAACTTCACATGATACACACTGTTTGTTTATTTCAGTTTTTAATGAGATGGTCTGAGGGTTTGGTTTACGACCCTGTTCTTTCTGAGTTCGTCGTTTATCGGGTTATAAGATATACAGATTAATGAGTTAATGAATATGCATATTATTGTTGTCAAAAGACTAATCCGAATGACAGACTTTTATTAAATGATTCTGATATGTTTATGTATGGTTTAGGAGGAGGCCTGTTACGGTCCAGTAACGGCTCCATTATTGGTGGATTACCACTCCTCCTTGTTAACTAGAGATTAGCCTGTTAAATATTCATGTCGATTCTTCATTATTCGTTTTTTCTGCTTTGGAGTTAATAAATATATCCGCCGTGTGGATGGTATGACCTTTGGGTTATATCAACTCTTATTTGACTATATACGGGGCGCCATACCATCAGGTGGTTCACACCTGTGTATGCGGCCAACCCGATATTCCTATCGTTATGATAATCGACAGTTATATTTATACTCTTTACATGGTGAATCCTTTAACGTATTTCGTTTTCTTGTAACCCTTATTGCACTATGATTCTTGCGAGGGTTTGTACCACTATTTATCTGGAAAGACATATATTTACAGGACAGACATATATTTACAGGATATTAGATTTATCCTCTTTGACTGCTACCTTTCGTAATGAAATCTCATTCCGAGTATATCTGTATTTGTTTTGGTTCACTTTTCTATACTTGTAACAGAATTATGGACAATATGTGAATCTCTGCTCATAGAGTTATGTATTAGAGGTAAATGGTTATTTCAGATGTTGTTATCTAGCTTAGGTATTAATATATTTATACTTGTTTTCATACCTGATAATGGTAGTTCAGCTATTCTAATTATTTCTGGCATCTAGTAATTACTGTCTCTTTATTTGCACAACTTCACTTGTTCGGAAGTAAATACCTTTTTAATTCTCATTCTTTGTTTCTTTCTTTTTACTTAATACATGACATATATATATATATATGACAGGGGCGTTAATCATTACCGATATTGCATTCAGTAATACCCAGGTTCTGATTTACAGCCCAAAAGTCACACCTAAGAAACTATAATCAGATTCTTAGGAATACAGGATAATAATTAGTCTCCAGATTTAATGAAACTACAGATACTTACCTGTGTATCCTTGCCTTTTATCTTCTGCACTTCTACAGCGCGTAGAAGGTGATTGAATGTTTGATATCCTCCCAGCCACGAGACCAGTCTTCTGAACTGAGTCTCTCCCCCAAGCTCTCTTGCCGGCCACAGCCTCAACAATATGAAACACAAATGTGCCTGTGCTATCTGGTCCTCACCAGACGTAGCACCCTCTTCTTCTGCTCCAGTGCCTTTTCCTTTCTTCCCGTTTGTTCATTCAACAACTCGGGTCTTTTCTTCTTTCCCCTTTTCTATGGGAAAGAGAGAACAGTTAGGGTTTCCCTTTATATCTTGGCAACTGTTTTTCCTTTATCTTTAAGCAGGAAGAGTAAATAACTTTTCACATAAAGTTACTGTGTACACACATATATCATGCAATTCATATTATACCATTTGCACAATTAATATTATCATCATTTTCAAGAAAATAATAATTTCTGTTATTTTCATTTAACCATAAGGTAAATAACAATATATTCATGTAAAAATGTCTGGTCATTACAAAAAGTTTTGAATTTTTAATGAAGTGTGTGGGTATGACTGATAACCCATCAGTTGAAATTAAAGGGAAGTGTTGAAATATAATTCCAACTGCAACGTTTGTCATGCAGTAGAAGACCGCCATTGGAGTTCCCCACTATTTCCATTTTGTTCATTTGTGATGCGATTGTGCGATGCGAATGCTTTTTGAGAGAACGAGCTGCAATGTAATGTGTGGTGCATGAGCGGGATAGCAAGAAGGATATGCATAGCAGTGCAGAGATTGAAATGTAAGTTTTGTTGTCTGGTGATAGAGAGGGTAGAAGCGCAGCAGCACATATGAATGTAGTTTTTGTTGTTTGCATATGAAATGAAAGTGAGGCACAACAGTGCGAGAGTTGTTGTTTGTTGAAACGAAAAGGGAAGCACGCATCAGTGCACAAGTGAAGAAAGTTTTCACACAACAGTGTGAATGTAATGCAAAGAACACCGCAGCGTGATGTCTTTGCAGTTGTTCATTGAGAGAACGAAAGGGAACTCGCAGCAGAGCAAATGTAAGAAGTTTATTTTTACACACAATAGTGTGAATGCTGTGAATGCTGTGTTTGTTGTTGAACATGAAATGTAATACGCACCAACGTAGAATAGCAATGTAATGGGAATGCACAGCAGTGCAGAGAAAGTTTTTTGGTTGTTGAATATGCAAAAGACAATAGCAGAAGCGTAAATTTAAGTTTTTTGTTACAGGAGTGAATGTAAGAAATTTTACACACAGAAGTGTAAAATTTCAAAGCAGAGACATAGCAAATTATTTGTGGAACTGAAACATTCCTTGGTTGTAATCCGTATGTGTGATGAAGATGCTTTTGTAACAGCAGTTGTGAAATCCCTCTGATGTGTGAGGAGGAAGATGATTTATGTAACAGTTGGTTCTCTGTTAATGAATATAAGTTTTTTTTTAAATTGCTGAAACACTGTATGCAACAAAACAACTTCCGCTGTATTAAGATCATGCAAAAACAGAACATTGATCTGTGTTCACTTATGTGTTTGGAATTATCAGAAATTACCAACCGCTCTGTCCCATAAGCTGAAACCCGAAGGAAGATTTACCATGTATTAATACAGAGCGCCATTCTGATGCTGCGGGGGCAGGTGGCAAGGAAACCGTGGAAGGTCAAAAATCAAAGGGTTTGTATCCCCACAGATTGCAGAAAACCATGTACTCCTCTTTGTCGGTTTGGTGTAGCAGTAAACACTAGGTTTCATGTATTCTTCTATTGTTTATGGCTGAATGGTGGAAAATATTTGAAAAAAACAAAAGAGAGTTCTCGAGATGAATCCATTTGATGACGTAACTATCATCAGATGAGCTCATAGGTTTCGTCTTTCTGTGTGTGGTTTCGCTGAGAGACTTATATTTGAATCAACAAAGGCATTATGTTCACAAATGCCAAACATTTAAACAATATAATAATTTTCACAGATGAGCTCATAGTTTGTGTCTTCCTGTGTGTGGTTTCGCTGATACACTTGTATTTTAATAGACATTGCGTTCACAAATGGCAAACAATAATATTTTTATGTTAAAAACGTGACACATGTTCTGATGAGTTGCATTTAATATAATAGCCTACGGTTATTGAATTTATAGACAACTACACATAATACGTAACTTGTGGGCGCAAAATATGAGAAAGATTGTGGCTCAAATATTCTCTCTTCAATTTTATACAAATAATCTACAGGCCCAACGTGATATAACGAGGTGACATGCAGTGATTTATTTACTTTATTGATGTTTCCCAGCAACACGTGAGTAGGGCATCCGATGACTACATATATTTGTTTAATAATGGAGGTAGTTTACAGTTTACTTAATTTAATAGGTTCAAAAAAAAAATAAAAATTAATATTAATGAAGTATTAAGAATTAAATGAAGTATACGGTTTAATTTGCGGTCCATTTTATAAATGAAAAGAAAAAATTGAAAAAGATAATGATGATGTTTGCTAGAAAAAATAAAATTCTATATTGGGTTACACATTTAAATGACTTTTATTAAATAATTTAAAATTAAATTTTTGGTAAAGATTTGTTTACAGTTTACTTAATATAATATTTTAATATTAGTAATAAGTAGTGTTATAAGTGTGTTTATTTAGCAATAGGTTTTTAAAATTTTAATTTAATTATCAGTAATTATTAAGTGGATAGTAGGGATTTCACTTCCACTAAATATTTTTAACATATTTATGGTAATGCAGACAAATTAAAGGTGGTCTTTTTAATTAGATTGATTAATTAAAAAATGTGATAAGAATAAGTGTTATATGTTTTTTTGGTTATATGTTATTCATAAACTATGGTATGGTAACATAGCTTATTTACAAACTAAAAATCCCCATGCTAAAGTGGGGGTAAATTTCCATGGCTAAATATTTTGTTCCAAGTTATTTTAAATGTATATATGTTTAACTTATACTAATTCTTTTTAAATAAAATAATAATAATAATAATTGAGCTCTCCAACCTAATATGATAGAGATGTTGTAATGTCTTCTCTTGTTTTGTTTAACATTCTTATTTGGTTAAATTACATAAAAGTAAAAATAGAATAAAATAGTTAATTCAACATTGGTAATTTTTGGACTCTAGATTTTGAATATAATAAAAATATAACATAATATTTGTTTTTCTTTTAATAAAATTACTCTTTTTTTATTGGGATAAGAGGTGCTCTCCAACTCCATATGTTAGAGATGTAACGTGACATAAGGAATTGTGTTGTCAACATTTTGAATCAGTAAAACTAAAATTAAGATAGGGTAGAGATGTAAAACTAAAATTAAGATATGGTAGGGATGTAAAAATAAAATTAAGATATGGTAGAGATGTGTAACTTAATGTAACCTAATATAATGTAAACATGTTCAATAGGTGAAAATACAATAAAATAAAAATAACCCTATCAAAATTAAATGATTGAAACAAAAATGACCCATGTTATTCATGTGAAATATGACTTATTTAAGGGGGAAATTAAATTACCCTAGATCCATCTTAGTTTAATGTTATATTTAGGTATATAATTAGCTATAGAAAATGATGGCATTGAATCCATGTAGCCTCTAAAGCTAAAAGTTTTTTATGGATATGTTCGCTATAGGAATTTGTATGGATCTATTAGGTGGGTGGCCCTATGTCTTTTTGTATGTTTTGTCTCTATTATTGCATGGATGAATAGATAACGTGTATATATGCTTAGAAACTTCAAAGTGTCCCATACTCTACTCAAAGATTTAAGAAGGTGTTTTTAAGAAGAGTTGGGTTAAGCAGGATTTTGCCGGGTACATAACCCTTTCTAGTGGCTTCTTGATAATCACTTTAATACCAGCATAGATCCATCTTAAGTACAAATTTAACATGAGCTGAGAAGGATCAAATTTCTTCAAGTGAAAACTTTTTAGAGTGCAAAGTACAATGTGTTATTTTTCATTGTTTAAATTGTATATTTGAATGAAAGGACCAACCGAAAATTTTAACCATAATTTTTTTTCTTCTATATATAGGTTATATGAAGTCATATCGACATAAATTAATTATTATAAATATTCAAATAGTTTATTTAAATCTCTTGGTGAAATATTTTTGAAAAGTATAAGAGTTAAACATGTAATTCACACATTTTTTTACTTCTAATTACTTTATAACATATTCGTTTTTTTAATTATAGCGGACAGTATTTTTTATTTAAAACATATTTTTCATTTTTTATTTTATTTTAAAAAGACATGGATTGAAGGACAAACTTACACATCTTCTCATTCTCATACTGGTTGTAGAATGAGAGGCTTAGCTCAATTGAGCCTCAACTCAATAAAGTATGTAACATGCTCTCTTAATTTGTGTAATAATATGATATAGAAATAGAGCTCTCATGCATCTAGGATGGTAAGTTTAGAAATGAATAAGCTTAACTATGAAAGTGAGCCGGGGTGAGGGGAGGAGGTGGGGAACAATTAGGTAAAATATAATTTTACATTTTATCTGTTATTTATGCTTACCTTCATCTACCTTTTATTAGGTTTCCAGAGATATTGCATAAATTAAATTAAATTAAATTAACTAATAATTAAAGAAAATAGTTAATTCAGTGTTGGTAGTTTTTGGACTCTAGATTTTGAATATAATATTTTTTACATTTTAATAAAGTTACTCATTTTTTATTGGACTGAAAGGGGCTCTCCAACCTAGAGATGTGTAAAACCAAATGTAATGTAAACATTTTGACTTGGTTAAAATAAAATAAAAATAAAAATATGGTAAAAATGTGTAACTTAATGTAACATAATATAATGTAAACATTTTAACTATGTGAAAATAAAATAAAAATAACCCTATAAAAATTAAACAACGAAAAAAATAAAACCAACCCATGGTATTCATATGAAACATAACTTATTTAAGAGGGGAATCAAACTATCCTATATACATCTTAGTTTGATATTGTATTTAGATACATAATTATCTATAGAAAATGATGGTGTTGAATCCATGTGGCCTATGAAGCTAAAAAATATTTTATGGATATGTTCGCGTTCCGAATTTGCATGGATCTATTGGGTGACCCTATGTCTTTTTTTTATGTTTTGTCTCTACCGTTGAAAGGATGAATATATAAAGTGTATATATGCATAGAAGCTTCAAATCTTTGTGGAGACCATTTAATGATTCAAGAAGGTGTTTTTAAGAAGAGTAGGGTTAAGAATGATTGTGAAATGTACATAACTCATTCAAATGGCTTCTTTGATAATCACTTTAATATAATATACATACTATATTCTCTTAATCTATGTGTAATAATAAGCTATAGAAATAAATCTCTAATGCATCTAGGATGGTAGGTTTAGAAATGAATAATCTTAACTATAAAAGTGAGTTGGGGTGATGGGAGGAGGTGTGAGTTGGGGGTGATGGGAGGAGGTGGGGAACTATTAGAGAAAATGTAGTTATTACATTTTTATATACTATTTGTGCCTACCTTCATCAACATTTTACTATGTTTCTCATATTAGGTAAAATATAATGCTATCATAATATATTTTACTCAATATTTCCCCTCACTTGGTTCATTTTTTATTGTAATTTTTCTTTTTATTTGAAGTTTAAAAGTAAACAAACTCAACTATAAAATTAGCATGGTTGAGGGTAAACATTGAGTAAAATGTAATCTTTAGGCTCTGGTGACAAAAAATATTAAGGAAAATGTAGTAATATTACATTTTAATTATTAATTCTGTCTAACTCTCGCCACTTTTCCCTCGCCTGGTAATAAATATTGGGTAAAATATAATACTATAATATCATATTTTATCAAGATTTTGATCCACTTTTTATTGTAAATTTTATTTATATTCAAGGTTCATAAGTGAACTTAACTCCTATATAAATGTTTGATCCTAGTATGGTAGATATGTTGTAATGTTTAACATTATGACATGGTCATAATAAAATAAAATTAAAATTCATAAAATAAAATAAATAGTTATATTTATATTTATAATTAATAACTAAACTAGCCTAGATCCATATTACCTATGGATCTACAAAGCAATGAAAGGGACCAAATTTCTTGAGATGCAAACCTCTTTTAAAGTGAAAAGATATTTTATCCCTTTCAGGGCTTAGTAGATCCAAAATTAAGATGGATCTTTGAGTTAGTTTTTATTGTTTTTTTAATTTGACAACAAGAGATGTATCATGAAGTAAGATTTTATTCATTATTGTAGATTGATACTAGCGACGCTTAATGACCATTTAATTTATATGGTTGTACTAGTGGTAGTGTATTGGAAAACCTTTGTTGCAGGAGAACAATTCTTAGATGGTTGCGAGATGAACAATTATTAGATGGTTGCAAGATGCTCATATGAGTGCAATTTTCAAGCCCCAATGCCTATTTTTCCAACCATTTTTCAAATTTTTAGTGCATAAGTTTTTGGAGATCATTTTTCATGAAATTTTTTCCTTCAATGATCGAGGGCTTCTAATCGTAGCAAGGTTCCATCATGAACTATTACTATTGTATCGTTTGGGTATTCAACACATTATGCAGTGGAAGATAGAGAGGTTGAGTTCATCAATCTCAAATCAAGCTCTTCAATATCTCCCCAATTAGAGAAACACATACCAAAATTTGCAAAAAAATAACTATTTAAGGCATAATTCTCTAACAAAGTTGAAGCAACAATGTTGAGCTCAGTTAATCTCCACTTAAAAATATAGTTTTGTTATTTTTTATGATTTTTTATTATTTCAATAGTATAAGTTGCATAGTAAAGTATTTTTTTAAATGTTTATTTACGTCTATCATACAATTAATTTCTTAAAATTTCTCCACTCTATAAATCAAAATACTCAAACATCTAAATGTAAAAAGAAATTATACTATAAAAAACATATTAAGCAATAAACATTAAAAAAAACAAATAAAATCATCTAAAATTACTTA
>APFE030287642.1:0-24011 GCA_000404065.3 Pinus taeda | reverse complement strand
TGATAGCAAATACACTAAAGGTCACAAGTGTGCTAAGAATAAATTATTCTACATAGATTGTGAAGAGGAAGAAGAAAAGGAGCAAGAAAGGTCAAAAGAAGAAGATATACTCCAGGAACAAAGCCTAGATGAAGAAGAAATAATTCCGACCATATGTTGTAATGCATTGGCAGGAATTACCACTCCTAAACTATAAAGATAGAAGGACAAATCAAGAAGAAAAAGGTAATAGTGTTGATTGATTCAAGAAGCACCCACAATTTTATTCATTGTAGGGTAGCAAAAGAATTGAATTGCTTCTTATATCCAGCACCAGAGTGTCAAGTGATGGTTGCCAATGGATGAACAATAAATTGCTCTGGAAAGTGCCATAATATCAAGCTATCCATGGGAGAATATGTATTGACTAGCCCAATGCTTTCCATTCCAATGGGAGGTGTTGATATTGTATTAGGAGTCCAATGGCTACAATCCTTGGGTACAATAGATTATAATTTTCAAGAAATTTTCATGAAATTTTCTATGGAAGGAAAGGAAGTTGTATTAAGAGGTATTGCAGGGAAACCAGGAAAGATAGTCAGCTCTAATGGTATGACAAAGCTTCTAAAAAAGGAACGAAAAGGTGTAATTGCACAATTATGTTCTCTAGATGTTTCCACATTGGAAACATCTATTTCTCCAGATCTCCAAATAGCCTTGGACAATCATTCCAAGGTATTTGAGACTCCCAAAGGTCTCCCACCTATTCGTGATCATGATCATGTTATTCATCTGATTCCAGGAAGTGTTTCTCCAAACATCAGGCCGTACAGATATCCCTATGCCCAAAAGAGTGAAATTGAACGTATGGTTGCAAAAATACTAGAGGCGGGTATAATTCAACCGAGTCAAAGTTCGTTCTCTGCTCCAGTAGTATTGGTGCACAAGAAGGATGGATTATGGCGCATGTGTCCGGATTATAGGGAGCTCAACAAGCTCACTATTAAAGATAAGTTTCCCATTCCTGTCATTGATGAATTACTGGATGAATTGCATGGATCAAATTACTTCACCAAGTTGGATCTTCGTTCAGGATATCATCAAATCAGAATGAAGACTGAAGACATTCCGAAAACAACATTTAGAACTCATGAGGGTCATTATGAATTTTTGGTCATGCCTTTTGGCCTTACCAATGCACCCTCAACAATTCAAGGTTTGATGAATTCAATTTTCAAACCATTCCTTAGAAAATTTGTGTTAGTATTCTTTGATGATATACTAATCCACAACAAGTCTTGGAAGGATCATGTTGAACATGTTGACAGGGTGCTACAACTATTGGAGGAGAAACAATTATATGCAAAAAAGATCCAAATGTTTCTTTGGAGTACAAGAGGTGGAATATCTGGGTCATATTGTATCTCATGAAGGAGTTAAGGTAGACCCTAGAAAAATTAAAGCCATTAAGGAATGTAGAATCCCCACATCCATAAAGCATCTACGAGGATTTCTCGGGTTGAAAGGGTATTATCGCAAGTTTCTTAAGAATTATGGGAGAATACGAGCACCTCTAACAACACTATTGAAGAAAGATGCATTTTCATGGACTCCAGAAGCAACAAAGGCCTTCAAACATCTTAAAGAGGCAATGTGCCAAGCACCTGCCTTAGCTGCATCGAACTTCACAAAAACCTTTATTGTGGAATGTGATGCTTTAGGAAATGGAATTGGTGTTGTTTTAATGCAAGATGAAAGACCCATTGCTTTTGAAAGTCGTCCAATCAAGGGAAAGTTTTTACACAAAGCTATTTATGAGAAGGAAATGTTGGCAATACTCCATGCACTTAAGAATTGGCGACCCTACCTAATGGGAAAACACTTCAAGGTAAAAACAGATCATGATAGCCTTAAATACTTTTCAGATATCCATCAGAGAGGAATTTGGCACTTATTTCTTGTTGGTGTGAGTAAAACTAATTTGGATTTGATGCTTCCTCTTAGTTGGGGCGAGCAAAATATATTATGGAGGTCATGCTTCCTAGGGTGCTTAATAGAAACCTGATGCAATGCGAGTGGTGACATTTGATCTACATACTAACAAATGTTATTTATTCCGTTTATGGGTTTCTATGTAAAAATATGTGTATGCTACTTGTAACACCCCTCCCTTGTGCAATAAATTATTTTAAACCTAAGCTAAGTTAAACCTAGGTGTGATATCCTCCCTTATGTGTTAAATGTTGTATACATAAGCTGAGGAGAGATATGTTTCATACCATCCTTTGTGGGTTAAAATATTATAAACCTAAGCTGTGGAAAGCTAGGTGATATGTAATATGAAAAGAAACTATGTTATTAAATAAATTAATAAAATAAATCACTTGGAGGGTGGAGCACCAAGAGAGAGGATATGCTTTCTAAATCACATGAGGAACGGGATAGAGATGAATCTTTCAAGATAATCATCTAGATGTGATTCTAGATAAGCTTGGAGGGATTGGATATCCATCGGATGGATGGGAGATAAAGATCCATCAAACATAAAATCTTTGCACGAGATAAAGGTAAGATTTTATGTGGGAAAGAGTCATGGGAGATAAATACGAGATTTTCTGGAATATACCTAGAATAAAGTGGGATGCTAATGGTAACTAAATCATGAAGGAGGGTATTAAATACCCAGGGCATCCATCAATTGAGGATAGTTTATCCTTGGAAAGATCTTCGGCTCGGGGGTAATCGGATGTGATTCATGGCTAGATGGTAGTGCTCCTCCCTACAAGTGAGGTTCCTACTTGTTGTCAAATGTGTGTAATGTTTGTATGATGACTCTTACTCTCTCTCTCTATTATTTTTCCAGATTTACTATGAGATTCACTTGCATGGTATGGGCTCTATATTAATCCTTACTTGTTATGAAGTTAAATTATTTAGCTCTGATATGCTAATGGTTGATTTCTTCTCTCTATTTTTATTTCCTTCTATTGAAATGGTTAACCTATATAGCTCAATTGTGTAGATGAGGTTTTATATTTAGGGAAATGATTGTTGTCTTATGTATGAGATCTCTAATTTATATGAGAAATGGGGAGTTACGGTAATTAGCTTTTGATACTTGTGTCACATCGTTAGATTTATCATGATCGACTTGCATGCGGTTTTCTAGTGCGAAGTTATCTATAAAAGTACATTAAATGGATTAACACTTAAATACCCATGCGAGGTAGGATATTTCACATAATTAGTTTACGTGTGCTATAATGGAAGTGATGGAAGTATTATACCTATGACCTCTCTTACATCTAAGAATAGAGTTAGTAGCGGAAGTATGGTAGGAATTATATACATACTAACATGGTTTATGCTGAGATTACGTGAAATCACTATGGATTCACTAATTGATCATATTACATTCACTTTCGAGAGATGGTATGCTCATAATGCTGTAAAAGTGATATCTTCTTACGCGTACTCACCATAGAGGAAATAGTGTCTCCCATTTTATGACTAATGGATTAAGTATATGTGTTGCACGTGTAACTAGTATGCATGGGAATGAAAGGTTGGTTACTACAATGACCATGAAATAAGTGTCCACTAGTGTTGGTGGAGATTTACCCATATATTTTGATAAGGTGCCTACATTAGACATGTTAATGAATCTAACGTTCCATATAAGAGAACTAGTAAAATAATTAAATTTGTACTATTGCTAAATAGTAATATGGCTTATGTAAATTTTTGAAGACAAGATTTGCAAGGAGGGGTAAAGCTCTAACTATGAATGAACGCAAAATTTTAAATTTACGAGTCCTAGAGGTTAAATTCTAGGTGGGATGAAGAGGTTCATTAGAAATGGTATGAGAGCATAGGTTCAAACATTGAGGCTTATGGACCAACCCACCTCTACAAAATGTTTGCGGACAGTTTTTAATAACTGAAATAACTGAAAATTTTTATAAAGGGAAATTAGGATTATTTTTCAATAAATATTGCCCCTTAGTGAATGAATTCAAATCCTAACCTGGTTACTCAGAGGTCGATAAAATATATAAAATTCACTATGTATATAACATGTTATTATATGGTTCTTATAAAATAAGGATCTCAAATTAATTATAAATTTTAATTGTTATACTTATATTTATTTCAATTTATTCATTAATTAATTATTAATATACCTATTTTACTTATATTTATTTTAATTAATTAATTATTTTGATTATTTTAATTTTAATTAATTAATTATTTTATTTATTTTAATTATAATTATTTTAATTAATTATTAATTCTAATGGTTTATTAATTTTAATTGTTATGATAGTTATTTATTAATTATATTTATTTTAATTATTGTTGACACCTAATCCTTGCGATTGGGTAAATATATGTAAATAAATGAGAAATATGAACAGTCATCGGGAGATGAACTGAACAGTATTTCCCTCATGTATATAATAAACCTACCTGATGGAATGAAAAACACGAACGAGTTTTTGCTTAATGGAGTTACTGCATGGCTTGACATGGTATCAGAGCGAGCTCCTTTTTTTAGCCTTTATGTCTTTGTAACTCCCTAGTCTACTTCCCTTCTCTCCATATAATTCAGTGACTGATTACCTGCATTCTGTCTGCCATACCCGCACTCTCTGTACCTGCATTCTCATTGTCTTCCATACTTGTGCTCTCTGTACCTAAACTCTCATTGTCTACCATACCTGCGCTCTCTGTACCTGCGCTCTTTCACTGCGCTCTCATTGTCTAACATTACTTGCATACTTTGCATTTCAATCACATCGCTTCGGTTTGGCTTTCCATTGACATCGCTTGGATTTTCATTTCCTTTACCTGCAATATTGAACGTTGTCACATGGAGGAGCTGCGGTTAGCGTGGTCCCGTTTGGAGTCTGGTGGGGAAGAAGTGTATCATGGAAAACACTGCTCCATTGAACACTGAAGGAAAAGTACGCTGTCACATTGAAGAACATTGCCCTAGTGGAAAACACTGCTTCGTTGAACGCTGGAGGAGAAGAATGCTGTCACATTGAAGAACGTTGTTCCGGTGGAAAACACTGCTCCGTTGAACGATGGAGGAAAAGAATCTTGTCACATTGAAGAACATGGTATCAGTGTTACAGTTATTATTAATACACATATAGTCACCATTCCGTTGAACACTGTTACAGTTATACGCATATAGTTTTTCAGTGAAAACGCATATAGATTTGTTAATACGCATATAGTTTTGCGGAAATTGTGTGATTTGTGGTCAATAAATCATAGTCGAGAAGCGAAAGCTTACATATGTTTTGACGCTCCTAGCAGAAGTAATTTTTTTACAGTACACAGATTTTTTCTTGCTAGCAGAAGTATTTTTTTACAGTACACAAATTTTTTCTTGCTAGCAGAAGTATTTTTCTATCAGCAGAAATATTTTTTTACGAAATGCATTCAATCATATCCATGGTGGGAATAGTTCTCACTCGCAAGGAAAACTATCTTGAATGGTCTCAGATGATAAGGCGCACCCTCATTTTCAATGAGTCCTGGAAAGGAGTGTGTGTCAGAGAAGGAGACAATGACCCAGTACAACCTGCCTCACACAAAGAGCTTGCCATTTGGGAAAACAACAACAGCAAAGCTTATGCATTAATTGCAACATCTATAAATGAAGAGGTGAGTCGCCATATTTCGTCATATTCAACTGCCTTTCAAGCCTTACAAAAGCTAAAAGAACTCTATGACTCACATTTTTCACTTGAAGTTGTCCAACTCATGATTAAACTCTTCACTCTTGAACTGCAAAATAATGATCCTCTTGCTCTTGCATCTGAAGTAAAATCTATAATGCATGATACCAAATCCACTAAGGTTGAATTGGATACTCCTCTTATCGCTTTTCTCAGGGCACTTTATCCTACTTACTCCAATTATATTGAGTCATTGCAAGCAAATGGAAATCTCAAATATATTCCCTTTGACTCTCTTGTGAAAAAGTTTGCTGAAAGAGAGAAAGCTTTTGGGAAGAAGACAACCTCTTAATCTTTTGAAGATGCTGTTTGCCTTGCTCATAAAGAAAATCATCCCGCTCAAGATTCTACAATAGGAAGAGGTGGACGAAGAGGAGGAGGAACATATTTCAGAGGCAGGGGGGACAAACATTCTCAAGGAGAAAAGGCAGATTTGCAATGCATTCGCTGCAAAAGAAATGGATCAGAAGATGCCTCTACATGCGAGCTACCATGGGACAAAATTGAGCAGAAAAGAAACCAACAGAAAGGTAAAACTAATAATACAGACAAAGGTAAAGCGCCTGAATCCGCTCACTATGTTGTGGCACAATGTAACATTGGAGTAAATGAAGATCTATTTAATGCTTCACCTGATTATTGGAAAAATGATTGGTTGCTTGACTGAGGAGCAATCTGCCACATGCCTCATAGAAAAGATTTTTTTGAAGATTTCACTGACAATGTTGATGGAGTAGTATACTTTGCAGATCAATCAAAAATCAAGACATCAGGGGTTAGCATAATCATGCTTAAACTGCTTTGTCTTCCAGACTTTCTTCTGGATCATGTTCTATATCTCCCACAACTCAAGAGAAACTTGCTGCCCTTGGTCCACATCCGCTAGCAAGGTCACTCCATTCATATGTTTGATGGCAAGATTGAGGTAAGAAAAGCATCTGACCACTAACTTGTCGTGAGGGGAATAGAAGAAGAAAGGCTTCTCAAACTATAAGGAAACTCTGCTCATGCGCAACATTTCTCATACAATGCTCATCATGAAGAAGGTACACTTCCATCAAGTTTATTATGGCATACTAGATTTGGACATTTGAACTATGAGAGTCTCCGCTTGTTGAAGAAAAACGGTATTGCTGGTTTTTCTTCAATTCCTAGGAAACTTAAGCAATGTGATGCTTGCATTCTAGGAAAGCATACCAAACAGTCTTTTCATGATTCACATTCAAGAGCACATAGGAAACTTTAACTCATTCATTTAGATTTATGTGGTCCAATGCCTGTTCCTTCTACAAATGGAAATAAATATATCATGACATTTATTGATGACTACACCATAATGTGTTGGGTTTATTTATTGAAGAACAAATCTCATGCCTTTCAAACATTCAAGAATTTTCATAAAGGGATTGAAAATGATGCACAATCTCATATTGGGTCTATTCGCATTGGTAATGGAAAAGAATACACATCAAATGAATTTGAAAACTATCTTCACGAACATGGGATCATACATCAAACAATTGTGCCTTATAATCCCCAACATAATGGTGTAGCTGAAAGAATGAATAGGACAATCATAAATATGGTACGATCCATGCTCTTCTTAAAAAATGTAAAGATAATGTTTTGGGTTGATGCTCTTCTATGTGCTGCATATATAAAGAATCGATGTCTATCTAATGCTATAAGAAACAAGACTCCATATGAAATGTGGTATGGACATGTTCCTTTGGTAAAGCATCTTAGAATTTTTGGTTCCACCTGTTATGCCTTGATACCAAAGGTACATAGAAACATACTTGGTTCTAGAAGTCATAAGTGTATCTTCCTGGGGTACTCAAACACCTCCAAAGCATACCACCTATATGATGAAGTAAATAAGAAGTTTGTTGTATCTAGAGATGTAATTTTTCTTGAATCATCCAAAACTGACAATGTTGTTGAGCGACAACTTGATCGCTTGGATAGATTCGAAAAAGCAAAATCATTTCAAGAATTTGATAATGAGATTCCACATCTTGAAGGGGGGGTTTCTATAATAGATCAACATGTGGAATCTTCTTCTGAAGAACACTCTCTTCCGCATGAAACTCCAACAACGGATGATGCTTTAAATGATGTAATTGATAGAATTGGGAGACTCAATCTTGATTCAGTCCCAACTCAATCAACGAAGCAACCTAGACCATCTCAGAAGGGTCCCCCAAATTGTCTAACAAAGACACTTGAATGTCTTTATCCTGATGAAGTTGGAAAGACAGGAACAAGAAATTCAAACCGGCAAAACGGAGGTGATGTAGACAATTCTAATTCACCTGTTGATATGGATGTTTCTTATGATTGTGAATAGAACTTGTCTACAGATTTTGAACGAACTTCCTGCAAAGAAGCTGCTTCTCATGATGAATGGAAAGAAGCGATGCAAAAGGAGTATGATTCCCTCATAAATAAAGACGATTGTAAGCTAGTTGATCCTCCATTAGGAACCAAGCCAACTGGCTTCAAGTGGGTCTACAAGAGCAAGTGTAAAGTTGATGATTCACTTGACAAGCAGAAAGCTAGGGTTGTGGCAAAAGGTTTTGCACAGAAGGAAGAGCTCGACGATGAGGAGACTTTTGCCCCCACAGCAAAATGGGCTACCATCCAAACACTCTTTGCACTAGCATGTGAGAATGGTTAGAAAGTCCATCAAATGGATGTAAAAGTTTCTTTCTTGAATGGAGACCTAAAAGAGAATGTTTTTATGTCCCAGCCTGAAGGATTTGCTGTGAAAGGACATGAACATAAGGTATGCAAACTTGTGATGTCCTTGTATGGCCTCAAACAAGCACCGCAAGCGTGGTATGAAAAACTAACTGAGGATCTTCTGAAACTCAATTTCAAACATTTTGATCTTGATGATGCAACTTTATTTGTCAAGAAAGTTGGAAAAATAGTTGTATATCTTGTGGTATGTGTAGATGATCTTTTAGTGACAGGGAAAAATGAAAGCTACATTGCATCCATAAAGAAGGAATTGGGGAAATGTTTTGAAATGACTGATTTGGGCTATGTTCATTACTATGTTGGCAATGAAGTAACCCAACATCCAAAGTCCATATTTCTTTCTCAAAAGAAATACATTGCAAATTTTTTAATAGAGTTTGGAATGACAAAGCGCAATCCTCTTACTACTCAAATGGAACAAAACTTAAAGCTCACATCTATTGAAGGAAAAGAATTTGAGGATGCAACAAAGTATAGACACCTTGTAGGAAGTCTCAACTACCTAACTACTACCAGACCAGACATTTCCATTGCTATTGGAATCCTCTCCAGGTTTATGCAAAAGCCCTCTGAAGGACATTGGTCTGCTGCAAAAAAAGTTCTAAGGTACTTGAAGGGAACGCAAGACTTTGAAATCAAGTATACACAGATGGACGACTTCAGCTTGAATGGATACTCTGATTCAGACTTCAATCGAGATAAAGAAACTAGAGTATCAACTTCAGGATATGTTATGAGTATTAGATCATGAGCTATCTCCTGGAGATCCCGCAAACAATCAATTCCATCAGATTCCACAACAGAAGCAGAATACGCGCAACAAGTGAAGCAATGAAAGAAATTGTGTGGCTGAGGAAAATTCTTGAAGATTTGCAGGTAAAATGAGTACAATCAACTCCACTCATGATTGAGAATACCTCTACAATAAAGTTGGCCAAGAACCCAAAGTTCCATGACCGAATGAAGCACATCAATACTAAATATCATCTGATTCGACATCATGTTGAGGCCAAAAAATTCCATCTTCGTCGTTGTTCCACAAATGAGCAAATTATAGAAATCTTCACCAAAGCGCTTGGAAGAGAAAAACTTGAACGATTCAAAACGATGCTTTGACTCACCAACATCCCTTCAGATTAAGGGGGGGAATGTTGACACCTAATCCTTGTGATTGGGTAAATATAAGTAAATAAATAAATGAGAAATATGAACAGTCATCGGGAGATGAACTTAACAGTCTCTCCCTCATGTATATAATAAACCTACCTAATGGAATAAAAAACATGAATCAGTTTTTGCTTAATGGAGTTACTGCGTGGCGTCACAATTATTTATTATGGCTAATCTATTTTTCTTATTCTATTTGTTTTTATATTAATTTTCAATTTGTTTAGGATGAGTTTCCATATTCTAATTGTGTTAATTATCCTTTATTCTATATTTGATTTAGTTATTCTGTTTGATGGATTACTATTATTATTTTGTTAGTGTCATAAATGAGTTAATAATATCTTCTTATTTATGTTTTATTGTAATTGATTTTACTTTGTATTTATATTAATTCTATTAATTTTAATTATATGTCTTGCTTTTTTATTAAGGCTTACTACATATTGTCCTAGGTTGTGGAGTTTTTATGGTTAACATCTTTTCCATTGATGTTTATTTCCTATAATTTTTGTTAAATTATATTCTATTATAATCATAATGTGCTATTTAATTAAAACCTATTAGATCTTTTATGTTTGTTTTAGGTTAATTAGAGGAGGATTATACTTAGGTAACGGTAGATGTAGATAATAACATATACTTATTAAAAAGTCTATACAATACTATTAAAATATAATTTTGAAAATTTGTGTTAACTCAATTACACCAATAAATTTTAAATCCCTATATGAAAATTTTAGGTCTGTAGTCAACACTGAAGTTCTGCACCGATCAGTTTTAAAAATCAATTAGTTATCCGCAACTGAACTCTATCTAATACTCAGCTTTGATAACTTTAAAGTTAGGCGGCGTCGATAATAAAGTTTATTTCTTAATTTCAGGTAACTACAACAGCCAACTGAAGATTATTTTCAGTGAACTTTACTGTATCTAAGAGTCAACTGAAGATTATAGATCGCAATTAATTCTCGTTGCTCTCAGCTCAAGAACAACGATATTTATAGTATAGTTCAGATTCGTAATTAACTGTGAAATCCATCAAATGACGTGATGCCGTTGGAATTAGAGATTGGATTTGACGAGTTGTTGTTGTAGAGACATTAATGAGAGGTTGGATTTGAAGCTCAGCGCACTCAGTCCCACGCTCGGATTCTTCATAGCAGAGCTCCATGGAACGCTTTATGGTGAAGCCACGACGAGCTTAGCTGTGAAGAATCCGAATGTGGCAGTGAGGACGCAGATCAAGCACAAACTCAGATCAAGCACAAACTGCATGGAGTAATATTTTAATTTGTAATTCACTGTGTTTGAAGCCCAACTGCATTGATTTCTTTTTTATGCAGAGACAAATAATTTTTGAAATCATTTGAGCATTTCTTCTGATTGGTAGAATCTTTACTTGATAGAACACGTGGAATCAAGCACAAGGTAGCTATGATAATCTTGTCTCATTCACGTTTTTCTTCGGATGCTGAGATGTTTTCCTCAAGAAACATCTGGGCTATTGATCAGCAACGCGATTTGGGCTACATGTTCTCGGACAACAGACGATGTGACAACAAGTCCAACATCCTTCCGATGTATCTGAATGTACTACTCCAAGTCTTTACGATGCCGAGACGGACGATCTTGCAAAGGTAACGACCGCAAAATAAATTGCACGCAGAAATGTGTTTCTTTATAGACGTAGAATCTGTTTTTCTATGTAAATTGCACGCATCTTCTTTGAGACCATAGAATTCAGCCATTAAATCTAATTGACAGTTCTTCTCTGTTGTTTAGATATTAGGGTTGACAGAAGAGATCTTGTTCATCTGCAAATGCCCTTGAGATCGAGCGCTAGCAGACATTCGGGATTTCATTTATGTGATTCTGGATTTCGAAGGAGCTCGTTGGATGCTGATTTTGAAGACCCTTCTAACGAGATTCAAGATCAGTTGAATGGAACAAAAGCATGGGGACAGCCATGCGGAGAGTGTAGCGACATGTAAGTGATCGTCTTGAAACTGCAGGGCACCTCGAAGAAATAGGTGATGGGCTCGAGTTTCAAGATGCCGTTGAGTTTCAAGATGATGGGCTCCAGTTTAAAGATGATCACTTAAAAGATTGCTCTGAACAGTTCGATAGTGAGCCTGAAGTAATATCATGATAATCTTGTCTGTTTATGTTCAAAGAGATGTTGACACTGACTTATGTCAATATTGATGATGGTTCGAAACCTGAATGTGGAACAACGTCCTCCATTTCTATATTTAGGACGATTATTTACGGTGGACTGTTGATCTCTCTGGTAATTCATTTTACTTTTTGTGACGATTATGAAATTAAAAAATGTACGGGTGAATTTAGATTCAGAACCACGATTTTAATTAACAGTGGGTTGCCTTTTTAATTATCTAGCAGAATTGTTCAATCGAGAAAATGTGGCCAGATATTTCTTATTATTTTTATTTTCCTGGAAGTCAACATATCGTTTATTCATTTTGATGTTTATGACCACTGTAGAATAAAAAAATGAACGTATAAATTTAGATTCAGAACCGCCTGAACATTCCTTTTTATTAGAGCGGAATAGTTCAACCCTTAGAAATGTTTAACAAAAGCTGATGGAGTTATACTGAATAAACAAAACTTTTACTGCAGGTTGTTAAGGGGAAGAATAGACAACAGGCACATATTTTGCATAAACAAATCTTTTTTCAGAGAAATCTTCGACACAAAGATTATGTTCAATGGTCCACTGGACTCATGAGTACAATTTATGAGTACTCGTGACTAATGTCTCTTGTTCTAGTAGCAGGAGCGCTGTCCCAGGTTCCTCCATTCTCAAATCGATGTCTTTTTTTTTTTTGGTCATCCGCATGTTTGGTTTCCCATATCAATCTTTTATTTAGTCATTATAATGTTTGGTTTTCCATATCAATTTTAGTATTTGGATATACAATACTTACTATTATTATGATCCTATATGATCTTAGGAAAAGCTAATTTCCTACATGGCAGGGCATTTTTGTTCAGCATGTATCGTTTTTCTCCCATACTAGCTTATTAATATAAAGATAGCTAGCTTAAAAAAACCAAAAAAACAATATTCGAATCACTTGGTCGCAAACCACAGTCGGTGTTGCTTGCACATCCCCTTTTATGGGGGGAGGGTGTGCTTTGTAATATTTTTTTTGCCTTGTTAACATGATCGAACATATTTTTACAAAGTTGACATTGGTGGGGTTTGTTAAAATATTTTTCCTTGCTAACATGATGAACATATTGTTACAAAGTTGTTTAGGTTAAACAATACCAAAGAAAAACAAGTTTTAAAACAATGATTCAAAAGTTTCCTTTATAAAGTTCCCTAATATATGGCCATGTATTTCAAAAAATAGAAGAAAGTTGAAAGAATGTTGTTATTATTAGAAGAATCTTGGTTAGTGGTCCAAACTCCTTGTACTATGATGTATGCTTTCTTTGGAGAGAGAATCACTACATAAGATTTGTCTTTTTTAAAGTCAAAACCCACTTAAAACAACTCCAATGATCAAGCTCTCACCAAAACCATCTACCCTTCCAATCCTTTCTCCAAAGACTCTTCTCCTTTTTTTCCATCTAGACAACTTATCTTTCTTTCTTTCTTCCTTTCTTTTGGGAAAAAAATGAATTAATAAATGAGTGTTAATTCATCTATTTATAGATGAGGTGTTGTGTAGTTTTAATATTTAGAAATAGTTACACTGGGCATTAGTGGTCTATAATATGTTTTGCATCCAAAAATCATGAGTACAAATTACCCTTCAACTTTTGTCTATCAAAATTTGGACATATTTGTGTTAGCCACAGTACATCACTCTTTGAAAGATTGATTAGATGAGGAATTTATTTAACTATGCACAAACATTGCTATTGTTCTATAAATCAAGATAGTGTGATAGCCAAAAGAATTTCTGGTGTAGGAATGTGTGGTACTAGTGCAAGAATGTGTGGTGAAGGAACTTCGCCTCTATCACGATAGGCATATAACCAACTTTATAAACCTGCAAACACACAAACTATCATTAAATATTCCTTTAATCTTTAAATCTCATTAAAACAAAGCAATAGAAAATACTTACTTATTATCTCTGAGAATGCTCAAACTTACGACAATGACTATTCAATATAAACGAAAGCAAGAGGGATTTCAAGTAAAAGGTGATATGAATGAAGTTAAAACAGAGGCCCAACAGATAGGACATGAAATATCATGGCTAATCACCTCATTCGTGAAATGGGATTAGTGAGGAATACTAAAAAATGATAGAGACAAAAAAATTAGAGTTTTGAGATGAATAGCTTATCATCAATTCATTTAACCCATCACTACTAGTGTTACTACTTATGTATGTTTCCACTACTTGGGTTAGATCTATATTGAATTAATGGCCACTCCTCCAAGAGGAACTCCCATGAAAACACATATTTATGCTAGGAATTTTTGTCTACATGTAGGGATATTCAAAACAAAGGGTTGACCACATCCCATCTGAAATCAAGACTTAGAGATGTTTCCACCTTCAAAAGAGTAACAAGAAAGGGCACATTAGAGCCTTTCATTAATAGACCAATACTAAGGAAAGCATGATAAGGACACTAACATTAATGCGCTATATCTTGAACTAGGGCTTATTGCTATCTTGAGAAATAATAACATATAGAATAGTTACACTAGTTAGTGTCATGAGGGTACAATAGTTCCCTAGGAAAGACATTAGGAGTAGGAGGGTTACCACTCCTACAACCAATAAACCACTAACACATATATCGCTAACAAAACAATATATAAATTAGGAAATTTATAGACCTTCTAAATATAAAATTAACTATTTAACAATTCTATATAGTTGATAGTGTTATTGTAATTCCATATTAACTTAGACAAGTTTCAGATGTGATATATATATATGTGTGTGTGTGTGTGTGTGTGTGTGTGTGTCTCCCTCCAATAGTATATATCAGTCAAATTTCTTCATTCACTAAATTTCATGGTAGCTTAATTGAGATGATAGGCCATGTAAGGATATGGCTAATTGCATAACTCATCCAATGGAGTTAGTGAGGAATACTAAAAACAAAAAAGTAATATAGCCCACAAAATTAAGTTTGAGAGATGAATACCCTAACATCATATCAATCAACACATCACTAATAGTGTAACTAGTTATGTATGTTTCCCATGAAAGAAAATACCTATATTGCTCATTTTTGTACTACATGTAGGGATAATCAAAGCAAGTGGTTAACCCACTTTCCATTGGAGATGAATACCTAGATATGTTTTCCACCACCAACAGAGTAACAAGAAAAGACACATTAAATCTTTTCATCAAAAATCCAATATTAGCAAAACCATAAAAAATGCACTTACATTGATACACTATATCTTAAAATAAAAACTATTGTTATTTTCAAAATAAAAACGTATAGACTAGATCCACTATCTAGTATCATGAGAGTACAATAACTATCGTTATTATTTTTTGTAGTCTATGTTTAAAATTATAATCCTTGTTTTGATATTTATGTTAATTAGGGCTAGGTCGCTTATGGCATCTTGCATTCATGGATTAAACTCATGGATGCTACAGTATTAGGAAGGGTGAGAGGCATTATAAGAATATTATGGAGTTTTAGAGGGGTTTTAATAGATAGACATCTATCCCATTTTTACCATCATCTAGTTAGTTGCCAACAAAACATTATGACATTAATGGAATGAGGACTTGACACGCGTTTCAAGAAGATTAATATTTGATCATGTAGCATTTGAAATATTATTATACAACATCTTGGACTAACAATGAAATTCAAACAATAGAATTTTAAGATGTCTTTCTGATTAGTTATTACTTTTTACACGGAAAAATCTTTTTGAGTTTAAATAACATGGAATATGGAAGACCATCACATGGTTTGAAGGGACTTATGTGGCATTGCCTTAAAAATTATGTATATCTCATGGCCAATTAATTAAGATGATAGGCCATGATATATTATGGTTAATCACCTCATTCATGAAATGGGATTACTGAGGAATACTAAAAAATGGATAGAGACAAAAGAATTAGAGCACTGAGATGAATAGTTTATCATCAATTCATTAAACTGATCACTACTAGTGTTACTACTTAGGTATGGTTACACTACTTGGGTTAGATATATATTGATATCATGGCCACTCCTCCAAGAGAAACTCCCATGAAAACAAATACTTACGTTGGGCATTTTTGTCTACATGTAGGGATATTCAAAACAAAGGTTTGACCACTTCCCATCTGAAATCAAGACTTAGAGATGTTTCCAACTTCAAAAGATTAACAAGAAAGGGCACATGAGAGCCTTTCATTAATAGACCAATACTAAGAAAATCATAACAAGGAAACTTACATTAATCTAAGATATCTGAAACTAAGTCTTATTGCTATTTTGAGAAATAATAACATATAGACTAGTTTCACAAGCTAGTGTCATGCCCGTACAATAGTTTCCTAAGAAAGACATTACGAGTAGGAGGGTTGGAACTCCTATACCCAATAAACCACTAACACATATATCCCTAGCAGAACATTATGTAAACTAGGAAATTTATATATATTTTAAATATAAATTATTTATTAGCAATTGTATAGTTGATAGTGTCATTGTAATTTCATATTCAATTATTACACAAGTTTCATGTGATATTATATTATATAATATATATAATATATATAATATATATATTATATATAATATATATGGCTTCCCTCCAATAAGATATATCAATCAAATTGCTTCACTTTCAATAAATCTCATGATAGTGTAGTTGAGGTGATAGGCCATGCTAGAGTATGGCTAATCACATTACTCATCAAATGAGGTTAGTGAGGGATACTAAAAATAACAAAGTAATAGAGCCCAAAAAATTAGGTTTGGGAGATGAATACCCTAACATCATATCATTTAACACATCACTAAGAATGCAACTACTTGTGTATGTTTCCCATGAAAACAAAAACCTATGCTACTCATTTTTGTGGTACATGTACGGATACTCAAAATAAGTGGTTAACCCACTTCCCATTTGAGATATATACCTAGATATATTTTCCACCTCTAAAAAATAACAAGAAAAGGCACATTACATCTTTTCATCAAACACCAATATTAACAAAACCATAAAAAGGCACTGACATTATGGTCAATTGTTCAATGGAATATACATGGTAGTTTACATATCATACAATTAACAAACAAATTTTATTTGGATATATTGTCTTAAATCCAAACCCATTCTCAATGAATCTATTAATAACCCTTGAGATCTATAAAGGAATTGTGTGCATTGCTGAAAGCACAAGCCATCAATAAAAATTGTAATTTGAACCTCCTCATAGAAGTCTTAACCATTAAGATTGGGATGATCTAGGAATTGGATGCTTTAAGGTATATTTTAGATCAGAGGGGAGACTAAGCGACATGGAACAACTAGGGAGGAAGTCTAAGAAATAACTTGAAAAATAGAAATGAAGTTTGAGTGCCACGAATTGTTCACATTCCTTTTTGAAGATGGAAGTGAAGTAGGAAATAAATATCACAATGATATGCCTTGATCTCCTCCCATTTTGACTATAGTGAACTACTCAGAATCCTTATCCAGGATGGAAATGAATGTTCACATCAATCCGTATCAAGGTGGGATTGGCGATTTAAAGTTAAATAACTAGTAAAAAAAATAGAGATTTATATTAGTGTTAACGATATTGAGGAAGAATGGAAGATTTAATTTGCATGTCTAAAATTAGAGGGTCATAGCCTCACCTCCTAGGAAATCCACACAAAATTAATACTGGAGGTATATCATATACTAACTAAGAAAGAGGATTTCAAAAGTATCATAAAGTCACAATTATACTCTATTAACTATTTAGAAGACAAGTGGACACACAAAAATTTTATAGCGGTGCACTAGCTAATTTACAAATATGACCATAATGCTAGGTCTCTCCCTAAAGAACTTAAACATACAGCTCAAGTATCTCAGGTGTTTACACAACCATTTGTTGAAGGAAGTGGTGTTGGTCATACCAAAAATAATGGAGAAGTCTTGCATGTTAGCATGCACTAGTTACTATTGCACTAAAATGCAATGGTTGACTATGATATTTTTAAAAAAATTCTGTAAGTACTTCAATAAAACCATGGATTCCATTTTTTTGATAAAATTTCATTAGATAATCCAATGAACATGTTTTTGTCAAATATGAGACACTCCTCCTATTGGTTTTCCATGGTATTGCAATCTAGGTTAGGGTCATAGAATCACTCACACTACCAATACAATATATGAGAAAAAACTACTTTTCACAATAGAATATAAAAAATAGTAAATCTACTAGTGCACAAATATAGACAATTTTTAGATTTTTCAATAACCCAACTTCGTTATATTAACAACTTTAATACAATAGTTTGGGGCTCTTGTACGAGGGACAAAGTCCCTTATAGATCCACTAATATAAGATACATTTATTGTCTAGCTAATGTCCAACTCAATCATAACTCCCTTGATCATACCCTTAACACAACTGTTGGTTTATCTACTCCCTAGTTGCATCTCATGCCTCTATCAAAGGTCCTTCTCATTTAGGTCACCGAACATGACTCTCCATTTTCTCTTTAGTTGATCATTAGTCCTTCAACGCATCAACTTCCCACTACTACTCCTCAAATCTTTTGGGACTTCTTCCCTTTAATGCTTTCTTGCACTCCTTCCAAAGAAGATAAACTTTGGTCCATAGGGCTACCATCTATCACTACAAGATATGTTTCTCCAATAATGAACTTGGTCTAGTGAACAACTCCCTATGACCTTCTTATTTAATCATTCAAATATTAGTCATTGAGCCCCACCAATCAGCCTCTTCTAGAAGACCTCTTTGTCCTTCAAGAGACTAATCTTAAGCCTTCAACCTTCACCGTTTTATAGTTGTCAATGTATTTAATGATAAGTTAATTTACGGCTAATTTGAGCCCCTACTTATTTACCTCCAAAAAAATTAAGATGCTTAATACCAATCTATTCAAACTAGACCTATCCACCAACAAAAAATCAAAATCAAACACATAATAAACATAACTTAAGGTTGGTGTATCTATGTTGTAGGTATACACTATGGTAAGCGCACGATTGAAACCTATGTTAACCTTTCCAATTTGCCATAAAATCCTCTCTACAGTTGTGACTTCTGTTCCATTGTAGGTTGCTCATATTCACTACTTATTAAAGGCCAATCTCACATGTTTCTAGGCCTTTCAACCCTCTCCAAAATGTTACTACATATTCGACCATATTTTCCATTACTACAAGATTTCTGGCCTCCAAAATTATAGGAAAACCTCATAAAAAAATTCATAGAACATCATCAAAATAACTCCAAATCTCAACCTTTTTGTCCTCCTTCGATTTTCTGAATAGTCTAGAGAAAAGCAACCAAAAACATGTCATTTTATCTCATTTTCTCAAGCTCCAAGGCCTGTGGTCTAGATAAGAGTTTTGCTTCTTGAGTTTATTCAACTATGATTCTTGTTTGCAATATTCACTCCCTTATATTTATACCTTTTTATGGGTGCGACGAAAAACCCTTAAGGGGGAACTTCTAACACAAGGTTGACTTGATTTTTGTGCCATTTCTTCCCACACATATAAACAAAATAGCATATCTTGCTTTTTAAATATTTCATCTTGGTATTTGAAGTTTCCCCTTGCTCCTTTAAGGGTCCTCCTCCATCTCCAAGAGTCAAATCAACAAAAATCAACATGGTTTTGTCACAACTGCTTTGGGTGTAGAACACCCACCTTGGGTTCTAAGCCCACAAACCACTTGTGTGGAGCCCGTTCCTCAAAAACCCTTAATGCTAGGGCTTGGAGTACCTCCCAAGATACAAATATCAACACCTTCCTTGTGTATCCTTATCAAACGCAGTCATTATTTTGGAAACATAATATCAGATATTCGATGAATGGTCATAAAAATTACATCAAATATCTTATAAATAGTTCTATTGAATTTTTGACAAAGCACATGGAATAATACGATGTAATTTCATTGGATCTTCCACAAAAGTTTGTGGGAATTATAGTGAGATATCTAGCAAAATTTTACAATGAATATGTGATGGATATGGATTTATAGGATATCTCACAAACAGATAGCTATTGAAAGGAACATTACCAATCTTTGAAGATTCCTTACGACCATACCTTTTTCCTCCAATAGTACTTAAGATCATCGGTCTTGATTGATGTTTAATCAACAACCCAGATTGCTTGAAACAAAAAAGGCCTATGGTTCAACATTTTCTATGATATAGGTTCCTAAAATATAACTTCTAAATACAAACTACTCATCAAAATTATTGATTTACATTTTGCGTGAAAATGTTGAAAGTACCATAGGAATATGAAACTATTTGCATGGTCCACTTTCATATGAGTTTAATATGAAACACAAAAAAAGATAATTTTTGTAATAGAAGTACATGTATTACTTTATGATTACATTAAGGGTTTAAAATATCAAATTTAGACAAATGGATAATCACCATGTAGCAAGTAAAGGAAGTGAAGTTGGAAATTGAATGTAGGGATCAACAAGTTAATAAAGTGTGTAGTTATCACTAAGGGGATTCATAAACAGAGACTAGATCCGACACAACAATCTTAAGGAAATAAAAAAATGTGTATGAAAGTACGGCTAAAAGGAAACCAATTTCAATAAGGTATCACCAGGAAGTAAAACATGATGACTCTTTAGTTTTAGCAACTAGCTCCACAACTCTCAGAATGCTCAAGGCACCTCAGCAATTAAAAATAATTTTCCTAACGTCAATTCTATCCATGGAAAAATATCATATGTTATTTTATTTAAAAAAATCACTTTCTTTCGGCTTCATCCTATGATGATCATCTCCATGAAGGGTAAGTTAAGGCATACCACTGATGATGAGGGGTGATGAGGGCTTTGTGTGGGGCCAACCCTTTGAATGGATCCTTTCATTGTTGATAATAGATAGGAACTACAGGAAAATTATTGTGGAATGAATTTTTTTCTTATTGGAAAAATGCAGTTTCTATTCAATGTAAAATCCATATGAACTTAGCTAGAAGAAGCCACCTTTTAGACTTTATCTATTGATTCATAAAACTATCGAATATGTCATTAGTAGCCAATTTTAATATGGATGAGGGGAATGATGAAAAAAATAGGACATGGTGTTGGGTTCCTATAATACTAGTGATTACCCGATTACTATTGTAGTTGTACCCCTTATTAATATTGTTGTGCCACTATTTTCCACATATTGTTATTATTGTGCCCCATAGAATCCCCCTATTGTTATTTTTGTGGCTTTATATTATTATTGTTAGGTCGGCCGGGTTATATTATGACTCCTTAGACTCCTATATATAGAAAGGAGGTTCTATCATTTGAATCATCCAAGAATTGTTCATTTATGTAATGTAAAGAAGGTTTCCCCCTTGAAGAGGCTGAATTCTAAGGATTTGATCTATCTTTCCTATCTTTTCCTGAGCTGGTTTCATAACATTTGGTATGAGAGCTTTGGATTCTAGGGTTTCGCTGCTCCTAAAAGGTCATCGTGGAATTTTTTCTATAACTTTTTTTGTGCGACATTTCAGAAGCTAAAAAAAAACCTCATCTGAGAAGACATCGCACTAAATCTCAGGTCCAAATTTCAGAGCTTTTCGCGCTATATTTTCGGAGATATGAACTGAGGAAGTTGGTCCTTTTGCAGAATCCTGAATTATATTCAAAACAGGTGACTTGGGGAAAATCGTCATAACTTTCTCTCTGAGCATCAGATTGAAATTTCGTAAGAAGGTACAGAAAGAGGACGGACTGTAGTTTATTGTATACATTTTTCAGGACCAAAGGTCAAAACAAGGACACTTGGCACGTCGTACAAGTTCACTCTACTGAATTAGTCTATAATCAGGTCACTGTGGGAGATCTGGCATAACTCTTCATTGGATAAATCCAATTGGGGTAAGACTGGTGGCATTGGAAATAGGACACAGAGGGATACTGCAGGTCGCAATTTCAAAATTGGATGATCCGAAATTACAGAGATACATCAGAGGAAATATCGAGCTCCTACAAAGTGAAAAACGGTGTGTATATTTTTTTAAATGTTTGCTTAAGCTTCGTTTGAAAAATTATTTCGAATGAATTCAAAGGGCATAGTGAAGCATTATTATTAGTAATTGATGCCCCAAAGAAAGAAAATGGAAACACCTAGTAGGCGACCTGAAACCTCTAGCATGACTCATGAAGAAGAGGAAGAAATGCAACATGATATATCAAAATTTTGAGACAAAGTGCAACAAGTGTCACTTGCACAAAAAGGAACAGAATCTAAGATGGATTGTTTAAAGAAAGGTGTAGAAGCTAATATGAATGACGTGGAAGCTAAGATGAATGACGTGGAAGCTCAGATGGATGATTTGAAGATAGATTTGAAGACATACATGGAAGAATTGAAGATAAATATGAATAAGTTGCTACAAGAAAGGGTCACTAAGGGTGAAAGGGTAGTAAAGGAAACTCATGATGAGAACAAAAGAAATGATAATCATGATTCCATAGACTCTAGTGTTGGGTAGAAGACCCACCATATTCCAAAAATCGATATGAGGAAGTTTGATGGAAAGGATCACGCAACATGGATATTACAGATGGAGCAATTTTTCGATCTCAATAACGTGCAAAACACACAAAAGGTACGTATGGTAACTTTATATTTGGAACCAAATCAGTTTGTATCGTATCAATGGCTTTTCTCTCATAAACAATTTATCACTTGGGCAATTTTTATGGAAGAATTGATAGCACATTATGAGGATACAAAAAGCAACAATTTTTTAGCCTATTGATAAGTCTCAAATAAAAGGGATCAATAATGGAGCACATTGAGGAGTTCCAAAAATTGAACACAAGGGTAAAAGATATTCCAGAGGAGCATAGGATTGATGTGTTCATAGTGTCTTTAGAGGATAATATCCAACATGATGTTCGCCTTTGGGAACCTGATTCATTAGAAAAGGCATTCAGGTTAGCAAGAAAAATGGAAAGCAAAATTATGGCAACCAGGAAGCATACCACTCACATCTATAAAGACGGAAGTGGTATTGTCGCTAGTCTTCCACAACCTATAATGTTGACACCACAACAATTGGAAGAAAAAATAGCAAAAGGGCTTTGTTACAGTTGTGATAGCAAATACACTAAAGGTCATAAGTGTGCTGAGAAGAAATTATTCTACATAGATTAGGAAGAGGAAGAAGAAAAGGAGCAAGAAAGGTCAAAAGAAGAGGATATAATCCAGGAACAAAGCCTAGATGAAGAACAAATGAATCCAACCATATCTTGTAATGCACTGGCGGGAATTACCACTCCTCAAACCATCAAGATAGAAGGACAAATCAAGAAGAAAAAGGTAATAGTGTTGATTGATTCAGGAAGTACCCACAATTTTATTCATTGCAAGGTAGCAAAAGAATTGAAATGCTTCCTATATCTAGCACCAGAGTGTCAAGTGATGATTGCAAATGGAGGAACAATAAATTGCTCTGGAAAGTGCCATAAATATCAAGCTATCCATGGGAGAATATGGTATGACTAGCCCAATGCTTTTCCCATTGCCAAATGGGAAGGTGCTTAATGTTGTATTAGAGTCCAATGCTACAATCCTTGGTACAATAGCTTTTAATTTTCAAGAACTTTTTCATGAAATTTTGTGGAAGGAAAGGAATTTGAATAAGGGGTATTGCGGGAAAACCAGAAGATAATCAGCCCTAAGGTATGACCAAGAGCTTCTAAAAAGTTAACAAAGAGGTGTTAATTGCAGCACTATGTCGCTAGATGTTCCACAATGGAAATCATCTATTTCTCCAGATCTCCAAAAATTCTTGGACAATCATTCCAAGGTATTTGAGACTCCCAAAGGTCTCCCACCTATGCGTGATCATGATCATGCTATTCATCTGATTCCAGGAAGTGTTTCTCCGAACATCAGGCCATACAGATATCCCTATGCCAAAAGAGTGAAATTGAACGTATGGTTGCAGAAATGCTAGAGGCTGGTATAATTCAACCAAGTCAAAGTTCTTTCTCTGCTCCAGTAGTATTGGTGCACAAGAAGGATGGATCATGGCGCATGTGTCCGGATTATAGGAGCTCAACAAGCTCACTATTAAAGATAAGTTCCCCATTCCTGTCATTGATGAATTATTGGATGAATTGCATGGATCAA
>APFE030287637.1:0-18739 GCA_000404065.3 Pinus taeda | reverse complement strand
TATTTATACATGCCGAAGCATCCAATACCATGGACCAAAAACCATCACATCCAATACCATGGACCAAAAAACCATCGCATCCAATACCATGGACCGAAAACCATCGCGTCCAAGAAACATGTGTGAAAATCATGGACAAAACCATAGGTGGGTCCGCCCAACCTAACATAGGGTCCAAAACCAAAATTTTCCAGGGCGCTACCTCAGACCCCATAAAGTGGGGTTACGGGTACCCCTCAAACCCCCTATTAACTATGTGGGAAGAATATAACACAACCCAATAGGAGAAAGGACTGTGTACCCAAATTCCAATTCCAATGCCATCATTTCCCATTGCTCCATCGAAATCCATGGTCCACTAACCTTCTTCCTCCTCTTGCAAGTGTTGAAAATCTGTTTGTTGTGTTTTGTCTGCTTGTTGTCCATTACTTTAAGCTAATCGCTCAACGGTGTTCTGCTGTTCTTGTCCTTCTTTCTTTAAAACTCCTCTGAAATTTTATGTTATTTCTGGAATATCATCTTCTTCTACTAACTAACTATCGATATCATTGAAAATATCAAAATACAAAACAAAAGACTCTAAATTTGTATGTACATAATTAATCAAATGATTTATTGGTTTCTCCTTGCTTGTAATCATGTATTTCATTTTTTGTTCCCGATACAATTTCCTCATTTGGCCAAACACTGGAATCGTTGCATAGAAGAAATCTAGTTGTAGTGTCCCTTTCAATTTTGCTAACCATGACCTGGAAAGAAGCATGCC
Organism: Pinus taeda; assembly: GCA_000404065.3. Lineage (NCBI taxonomy): Eukaryota > Viridiplantae > Streptophyta > Pinopsida > Pinales > Pinaceae > Pinus > Pinus taeda. The sequence goes on along the minus strand of APFE030287637.1, from coordinate 17,973 downwards.
AAACCTGGGAGGAATATCTGCTACAACAATATCCATCAAAACATTCTTCATTGGGAGTTGATCCAGACTCACAACCAAGTCTTTGATAAGCCCGATACATATTACTCTGCTGGAATCAAACGAATAGAGATCATGGTATTGTCGAGTGATGTCCAAACCTAGCTTATCCATGATAGCCTTGGGCATGAGATTGTGAGAAGCTCTGGAATCGAACATGGCATTATGTAACACAAAATCATGCAATCTTAAACTGATATAAAAAGGTGGCACATCACTATCAGGAGAATCACCATTCGATGCTGGCCCAAAAATCATTTCGGGTTGATCATCTTCACCATTCACCATGTCAAACATTGGGTCAAAATTCAAAATTTTGGACACTTGACTTCTATAACTGCTCTTCCTCATTATTTCAGTCAAGGGAATGGATACCTTCAATTTATAAATTTCATTCTCTAAATTAAAAGTGTGAATCTTTTCTACCTCTTTGACTGGGATTTCTTTCCTTTCCTTTTCTTTTGATGCAATTGGCTGATTTGATATCCCCGTCGATGATGATTTGTCGCTATCCGGATCAACCCCCTGCTTTCCTTTCCTTTGTGCAACTGATGAATCATTCTTTGATGCCTCCACGTCCTTCCTCTTCTGAATTGGTTTAAATGGGACATCTCTGTTTCTAAGTGAATATCGCTGCTGCTGGGTGGACAGAGCATTCATATAGCCTCTTTGGTACTCATCAGATTCTTCCTCCAAAACGATGTCATTTGCTAGAATGAAATCTGCATCTTTGTGTACAGCCAGACTTTCTGCATACTCCTCATCCTCAGTAATATAAATAGGCAAATCATCAGGAGTAAAGAAGTGTTTTTCTTCACATATTATATTCTTGTCCTCATTTGACTCCGGTCCATGCACAAAATTTTGCTGCAAAGGTGGTTGTACTGGCTGCTGTGCTGTCTACTCTTGGGATCACTGATTTCTCTGCCTTATTTTATATTGTCGCTGTTGCTGGCCACGGAAGTTAGGATTTCTAACTTGTGGCTCAGGTTTGTCAAGTTTCACCCTTTCAAGCATCTACTCTACCTTCCGGAGTAATTGATCTACCGAGGAAGACTCTTCTTTTATGGTGACCTTCTTTTCTGCCTTTTCTCTAGCCGTCTTGGTCAACAGATTTTCTTCAACGCTGACTACGATCTTCTGCATGTCTTCCATTGTGGTTGGTTCTCTCTCTCTTAATTGATAAGCCATGTCAGCATCAAAACCATTCGGGAACTTCACCATGGCTAGCCCCACAGGTTGCCTTAGATGATCGGGAATTTCATTATAAACAGAATTGAATCTAATGTAGTAGTCTTGGACCGACTCACCAGCGTTTCATTTGATTTGCTCATATTCAGACAGAATTTGAAGAGGATTCTTTTTCACTTCCCAGCGGCCTAAAAATTGTCTTTGAAGGTCAGCCAAGGTAGCGATACGTGCAGCCGGCAAACCTCTGAACCATTTCCTCACTTCACCTGCAAATGTTTGTACAAAGAGTCTCATTGCCACATTCTCCACATCGATCTCATGAAGTTCACAGAAATCTGCCATTCTGTCCACATGTTGCTAAGTGGTAATGCTGTTAGGATTGCCATAAAAAAATGGGGTTTTGCTTTGATAATCTGCCGGTATATCATCTAAAGCTTGAGGCAAAACAAGAGGTGCAAAACGAGCAGCCATCACTCTTGGTGGGTTTGGCCTTGGAGGTGTTGGAGGAGTGTGTGCTAACAATTGGAGTTTGAAGTTGTGCCACAATGTAATTATCAATTGACCATTTAGCTCTTTTAGTTTCCAAGTCTACAAGGAGTTGTGGATTGGGGACAGTAGAGTCACATGCCCTTTCAGATTTGGTCTTGAACAATGATATTTCAAACTGCTCATCAAAATCTAGCTCTTAAAGATATTCGAAAATGTTAGGACATGAATGGGATTTGAACACGGGAGATATAGAGCTCTCTTGACGACGAAGTCTTGGAATCAAATTGGGGTTTTCGTAGATGTGCGGAGGATCTGGATCTGAATATGAATGAACTGTGAAACATAATGGAATACATATGAAACAAAAAGAGAATACATTTGCTACACTCAAACCAAATGAATCTCATGAACCAGAGCCGTTGCCTTTCATTAATTCTCTGTCAAAATATACAATGAGTAGCTAAGTTTCTCTCCCACAGTCTCCCAGAAATTACAACCAACCCTTTGCAAATAGTTTTGTATACAATAAATAGACTATGCCATTGGGAAATAGAACGACCCACAGTTGGGGTGTTTTTCAAATCATTACAAAATGGAAATGGAAAGCCAACCATTAGTGACAGGTGCAACGTTACAAAAATGACAAACTGCTTGGGTGACTGCTCACCTTCCTTTGCCACTTGGATAGGAGCCAACATTTAGTGGAAATACTTTAAACTTTTGCCTTAGGTGCCAAAACATATGTAGTGTAAATGAGCAAGCCCACTTGGAGAAAGTCGTGAATCAAAATGTCGCGGAGCGGAAGTGCTTTGGGACTTTGGGTCCCTATGCATCGCGCCAAAAGCTATATGCACCGCGCCACTTTGGAGGTGATTTTGAGATATCTTCTTGAGTCCAAATTGTGCCCAAGTGTGCTTGTTGGAAATACCTACCTGTCTACTTTCAAATACAAGTGGAATTTCTGAATTTGGTGTTCATTTGCCCCTCCACAACTTCAATCTCCCAAGACTGCTTCCTGTGTGTCAAAATAGGGGTAGAGAGGTCATTTTTTGAGTGTTTTTGACCTCATGGGGACTCTAAACTTGCCCAAACTTCTTGGCCATGCACCAGCAGTCATGATTTTTCATGATGAATCAAAAAATGCAAACCATTTGTGATTTGGATCTTCCAATCTTAAGCGTCGCGCCAATGGCGCGGCACACAGGGAGAAAAACCCTATTTTGTGCCCAAAAATTTGTCACATGACCAAAATTGCCCCAAATTTTTTGAAATTTGGGTTGGAGGTTCTATATGAAGTGCTATGTTGGGCCACAGAGCGTTTAGCCAAGAGTCGAAGCCAATCTTTCTCTTTTTTCCTCTTTTGTCTCTTTGTTGCTCTCCCCAATTTCGCTTTCAAACTCCTTATTCGAGCCTTTGAACTCATGTTTTGTGCCCTATAGTGATAAACCATCCACCTCAATATGGTTTTTTCCTTGTCATCCTTCTCTAACAATCTCTCAAGGTGGATATTGATACACTCGAGCCAGGACTGTTTGTCATTGTTAATCTCTTGCTCTAATGGAGTGAGCTCAATCCTCCTATGTTGGGTAGCTTCGCGATTCTCGCGGATGTTTTGCAGCTCCATGATCTCATGCTGGTCTTCGAGCTATTTGTTCCTCTGCTCCAAATACTTGATAATCCACTTGGCCCTCTCCAAATTGAGAGGCAAGGCTTGGATCTCTGTTTGCTGCTCTTGGATGGTCCTCCTAATTTTGGCACTCTCCACATCTGTATCATCATCGTGAATGAGGATGAAGTCGTCCTCTCGTTCATCTGATGGCCCCTCATCATGCATGGGCTTCCTACCCTTGTCCTATACCTGTGTTGCTGATGTCGGAGGCGAGGCCGCTTCCACCCCGGGTGGAGATAACACTCGTTTTGTTGCTGCAAACAAATGTCTACTGCCTCTCTGATATGTGATGAATACTGGCATAGTAGTGGTCTCATGGCGGTCATATCGATGAGAAGGACTACCTATCTCATGTTCAACCTCTGATAATACCTGTGAAGTGCTGAAGAGGTCACGGGAGATGAATTCATCCCAAGTAACGCCCTGTAATCCCAGCTGATGAACCACCAAAATCTTAATAAGAGCAAAGTGATAAACACTATTAAGTTGTTGCTGAGGGGTTTTGTGTTGCATGAAGGTGTTCATCATCTCTATGTTCCTGCAAATCAAATATCGAATGTTCATCATCTGTACCCTGGTAAAGTGCATGAGAAACCTAATGTGATAGGCATATAAATGAGATAACCTCCCCTCACAGCTGAAATATTTCATGATCAATTTCATGAGTGGAGCATATTCATCTTTCAAATATCAGAATGGAAAGACTCTTTGCGGCTGCCTCAAGAAAATAGCCTTAATGTAAGGCTCATTATGCTGCCGATCAACCTTTTGTTTCTTGTGCCATGGTTGTCCAAAGTTCGGTATGCCGGTTGCTAATGAGATAGTTTCAGGTGTCAATGTGAAGGTGACAGTGGCCAAGATAGCATGATATCCATGCAAGTGAAACACAAAAAGACGGGCCAACTCATGATGAACTCGAACACTAGCCACCTTTTGAAAAAACTCAAAACATGACAAATGTTGGAAACATGACATAGCATGAGGGCAGGCCTACAATTCTATAAGTGTGGTTGGTTCATCCCTAACATGTTTGCCACTTTTATGATGTCTCCGGGGAGCTTGTTCTTCCGAGGATGAATCACTTTGGGTTTCCATTTCATACTCCAATGAATGCTCAGATGCCATGACTGTTGTAGGTGGACTATGCTTGGACTGCCCTTTGATGATGGTAGTGAAACTATGTGTTGTTATGATCTCTGCTACCAAGGGGAACAATACAAAAGAGAGTGTTAGGAGGGGAATAAAATGATGGGATTAGGGGTTATGGGGGGGGAATTTTGTTTAGGGACATGTAGGAGGGTTTGGGGATTTTATAAGGTAGGGTTTTGTGGTTTTATTTTTGACAAATTAGTGGAGGGGATAGGGAATATGGGTTTAGTAATGTTTTAGGGTAGGGAAAATAGGGGAAAATGGGATAGGGGGAAGGAAACAATGGAAAGAAGGGGAAAAATGAGAGGGGAGGTGGAACCTTGGCATCAACACAACAAATTTACAACCCTAACAACAATGGCTTTGATGATTTCAAGTGGTAGGGTTTAGGCATTTTTATTGCAACTATACATCGCCATAAACCATCATCATATCCACAAAAACATATGAGCAATCGAGATATCGACCCTACCTGTCAATTGGAAGGGATTCAAAGCGATTTGTTGCAAATTTCGAACAAATTCGGGCCTTTGTGGGTGTGCACCACGCAGAAAACCCAATGTGCCACGCTCTATGTGTGCGCCACGCCCGTGTAGTTTCACCACTGTGGGGTCGCGCCCTGTGCGCCGCGCTCCTCTGTCTGTGCACCGCGCCCTTGAAAACTCCTCCAACCTCACTCAAAACACATGCTAGCTTTCTCACAATCACTTTGCAATGTTTCTCTCTATCCTTGGTGTGAACAATGACTTTGTTTCTTGTGGGCATCTTATATAAAGACCTTGGAGTCATGGCTTTAATTTTTGTTTCTTCAAAACCCACTTTGATAATGTTTTTATTTTGGCTCTTTTTCCTGATTTAATGCAACTCTGTATTTCACTTTTCCCTTTGAATTTTTAGCTAAAATGATGAAATTTTCGGCGCTTTTTTGCAGGGGTTGTTGACATGGCATTTGGCCAAGGAAACCATGACTGCGCCTGAAGAGATCAACCGAAAACTTTTTTTTTAAATTATCACAAATGACACACTGTTTGACTTTTCTTCAAAACATATTTTTGAAGAATAGTTGTAATCCGTCAACATGACGATGAAAATCTTTAAATCACAACTTTGTAAGGGTCTCCCTCTGGCCTGCATGGTTTTATTGGATATGGTTGAAGACCAAATTGGCTAATCCCTTGACCTAATGACTGAAAATGACTATTGTCCATTAAAGGATCAAACATTGACTGTCATGGACTTTAGTGAACATTGATGAAAAGACCTAAGCCAGCAGGTGCCAGACATGAGGGGAAATGACTAACAAGACCTTTTTCGTTAGATTATGGAATGCCCCTAGAGGAATGCAGCTGAGTAGATGGAGCGAGACACCTAAAAATGAAATGGAGAAATAGTTTTGATCTTTGATGGAGGACTAACAAGACCGACTCTAACAACTGGCTGATGTTGTACTTTCAACATGAACATCAGAGGTTGATGACATCGGATTGTGCAAGCGAGGAGACTAGTCCCTTAATATCTGAGGGATGCAAGGACAATCTCGATGATAGTGGTCTCCTATGCAAATGACACAAGGAGATTTAGGTTTAGAAAGTGTGGTGTGAGGATTTTCGCTAGACGATGCATGGTTGCCCCCTTTTTCTTTTGGCTCCTTCTTCTTATTTTCCTTTTTCTCTTTCTGCTTCTTTTTCTTCTCAGTTACTTGATCTTTAGCTTTACCAACTTCATCAAGCAAAGAAGAAGGAGAAGAGGGAGAAACAGATGAAGTAGAAGGTTGGGGGTAACTCTAGTGTCATCTAGTTGCTGAGTTGATTGTTCAAGAATTATGGTATTTTGAACGACAGAGGTAGAGAAGAGCCATATGGGCAAGCCAATCATCAACATTGGAAGTGAAAATGTGGCCATACGTGGTGCACCAACATCTCCCTAAGAGGAGAAAGGAATAGGAGTTACTCCAAGGGGAAATCCTTGGTTGGTAGACTCCATTTTTCTCAACCTAAAGACCAACGAGGGAATAGTGATGTTATTCCAATTAAAATAAATTTTATATGCTTTGACACAACCTGTTTCTTCAACTTTTAAGAGTCGAGAAAAAACAAAAGATGACTCTAGTCGCCTTCGATTTTTAATGAGCCTAAAGTGACAAGTGCTCCGATGGACCTTTTCCTTTAACGAGTCTGAAAAGGAACAAAAGAGACTACTCTGGGAATCTAGATAGAGGGATTACCAAACTAATTGTAAAACTATAGAATACTTTTTACGGCACAACAGTCAATCTTCCCAAATGCTATGTTCAGTGCATTGCAATCGATAGGGCAGCAGACATGGCTTCCTGAGGATAAAGGATATAGCCTATTGTGGTCTTCCAATATATGCTCGACGGTACGTGGGAGCACAAGTCCGTACTGGCATTTGTTGTCTCAAAGAGGAGGAATCACCCAACTAGCAATGAAAGCAACAGTTACCAGGCTTAACAACGCCGAAATACGTCTCTAGCCTAGACTTCTAGATTTTGTGCGTTAGGTTCCAAAGAATTTTTAGGTTCATTAAATTTATTTTATAGTTGATCTTGTTTAAGGAATTTTCCTTTCAGGTTCACCACACGATGTATATATACAATTCCTAAAATGCAGTCTAAGATGATAAACAATCATTTAATCTTCTTTTGCAATGAAAATCCTAGCTACTAAGGAAAGAGAACTGAGGGTATTTCAACAAAGAGCATAGAGCAAACACTAAATGCACTGTCCTAAATCAAACCAAGCAGTCTAAATGCAAATGCACATGCATGTATTGGTTTTCAGCCTTCTTAATGTTTGAATGATAAGAAGAATGCTAAGTGCAAATCTGAATTATCTTTCCAAAGCGACAATACTAACAAATTTCTTTTCAAAATGAAGTGAAGATAATGACAACACTTTTGCAATTTCAAATGAAAACTGTTTTTGACACTTGAAAAACTAATAATTCAAATCACACACAAGAGTAACAGTATAATCAACTATCAAGAACAATGAGATTCTCTTCTATGACTGAAAATGACACTTGCAACACTTTCAGATTAAGAAACGACAGCGCGATTACACTACTTTGTAAAAGAGAATTGAAAATGGTGCACAATACATAAAAACATTTACAGTTCTTTGCACAATGGAGGCGGAATGATGAAAAGGAATAGGGTTTCTATAGAGACATACTGACCATAGACAGCAAAACTCCTGAATAGATCTAAAAAGAGTGAAGAAAAACCAAAGTTTAAAGGAAAAATTAACCTTCTCTGACCATCGCACCTGTTACATAGGGAATCCAGTATGCATCTCACCTACTACACATGGGAGGTGTGATGCACACAGACTGCCTTGAAGAGACGGTGCGATGGTAACATTGCGAGACTTCTACTTGGTCTTTGGTCATAATTTGTAGTTCATTTAAGGGATTTAGGCCAAGCAAGTAATGTTCAGTAAATATAGATCACAGGGATTGATCTAAGAGGTTACTAGAGCCACCACTACGGCAATAAGAGTGTTTGCATATTGATTGTTCAATTTATAAACAAAACCCAGAGATAGACTGAAGCAGCATTGATCTACTTTGCACTTGCATAGCAAATGCAGTTCGAAGGCTAGCTGGCTTGACTTCAGGCTCTGTTTGTAAGTTTATAAAATAAACAAATATAGACTAACAAACAATCTACTCACTCCCCAATGGAGTCACCATTTTGTTATCGGGGATAGTGTCCACTTGGAGCTGTTATTCCCACTAAGACTGGTAGCTATCTTAGAAACAAACAAGTTAAAACTACTTTCGTTTTCCTTTATGCGAAATAGGTAGAGGGGAATAAAGGACACCAACCTCAGTCTTGCGCTTAGTTCCTTTCCTGGTTCCTCTCCTTTCTGATAGATCTTTTCCACTTCTTCTTCATCTACCCAGATTCAAAGAGAACCTATGGAATCAAAGAAACATGATATTATTGAAGAACAAGGATCTACAACCATAAACAATACAGTACCATATATGCATTGACCACACAAATGCATAAACAATCAATCATACAAGAATGTGGAGGAAAACTTTAATATTTTTATTAATATCAAGAATAGAAAAGAGGATTACAACCAATTGTTCTAATGCAGCATCATCCTCCAGCAAGAAATCCCTTCTTCACCTCATGTAAAGCTTAGATCACCCAACACTATGATGTTACACTAGGAAACCAATAGCACTTCTCTACAAGATATAAGATTCTAGCCTCTAGATCTCTGTGATGAGGGATCCATATATAGATGATTGTAGTGGGTGATTCAGCTTCTGGGTTTTTGATTAGTGTCCTCTCTCTAATAGTTCTTGATTCGACGTGGAGATTGATGATCTCTTACTCATCGCTGGGCGAATTCAGAGAGGCAAGTGTCAGAGGAGAAGTTTCTGGAAGATTATATGATCCTCCACTTCCCAAACTGTCTTTGCCATTTGTCCATTCTCACCCATCGTACCCTACAAAATGGCTTTCCAGTATGCATCGCACCCTTTACACTGAGTAGGTGATATGCATCACACCCTTTACACTGAGTAGGTGATATGCATCGTACCCTCTGCACTTGGCATTCTGTATGGTCTAGTTTTGACCAGCTCTGAGTAGTTTTCTGTGGAGAACTTCTGGGAGATGATGTAATCAGCTGACCTTGTTCCTTTAGGGAGTGAAGCAACACTTTTAGGGACTTAGGAGCCTTTAGTTTATGGACATTTATGATTGGGGTTGCAGTGCCCAAAAATTTCTATAACACCGAGACAGAGTTAGCACAGAGACAGAGAGCACTGAGGGAGTTTGTGAACTCATAGAAAACTTGAAAGTTTCAAGTAAAGCTCTTATTATTGTATTATGTTGTGTATGAGGCTCAAATTGAGCTCACTATTCTAAAAGGAGCTCTGCTTGAAGACATAATAGAGAGGCCACCACTGAAGGCTGGACTAGGAGATGTAGCCTAGGAGCATTGGGTGAACACCTCATTAAATTTTTTGTGTCATGTGTTGTCTATTATGTTTTGTTTACTACTTCATTGTCTATGCATTTTGCAATCTTATCAATCCATTACTTAAAATGACATAGACAAATCCATGCACATAAGTATATAATACCTTATTGTTGTCTTAGATCTCATTATCAGATCAGTTGCCACCACCAAGATCCAAAAGGATGAGGTCGAAGATATAGAGGAAGGGGATCAAGTCTTCCATTAAAATATGTGGGTGAAGGGTTCTCCATTACAGTTCATTGTCGACAACAGAAGTCAAAATAACCTCATTTTAGTGGAGGTCATGATGAAATTAGGCCTACTAACCACACTACACCTGCAACCATACACCATCAAGTGGCTTAACCAAGAGTCATATCTTTGCATCAACCAACAATGTTGCCTTCCCTACAACATCAATCCATTCATAGATGATGTACTTTGTGATGTTTCTCCCCTTGAAGTTTGTGATGTATTATTAGGCCAACCATACTTGTCAAAGTAGCATACTATGTATCAATCTAGATATCACATCGTTATTATTAATTTTGGCAATAATTTGTACAAGATACCAAAGGTAGCACTGCCTACTGACATTTCTTTGATCATTGTGAAGTAATGCAGTAAGATCATTTCCTAGACTAGGAAATTTTTTTCCTTATGGTTTTCTCTCAAGGAAAGAAGAATATTGTGGCCATGGCCTCAAGACAAGGCTCCTTTTCACAACAATAACATATGGACAAGGTTTTGTGGAGTATAGGAATACCTTCACCTCACCCACAGTGGTACCTCTACACTATAAGGTCAAGCACTCCATCAATCTGATCCTGGACGCACTGCTACCTAATGGACTGATCTATTGATGATCTATTCTACATAATGATGAAATCAAAAGATGAATTCAAGATTTGTTCCATAAAGGGCACATCAGGAAAATTTCATCATCCTATGGGAGCCTAATCATGTTGGTACAAAAGAAGGATGGGGGCTAGAGACTCTGTATTGAATATCGGGCACTGAATAAGATCATTGTGTGGAATAGGTATCCAATCCCATGAATTGAAGACCTTTTTGAACAATTCAAGGGGGTTAAATATTTCAGCAAGATTTACTTCAAGTCTGTTTATCATCGAGTATCGATCGAACCCTTTGATGTGTGGAAGACTGCCTTCAAATCCAAGGAGGGCCTTTATGAATGGCTCGTCATGTCATTTGGGTTAATGAATGCTCCCACAACCTTCATGAGGATGATCGAAAAAATATTGCGACCCTTCACCAAATCATCTGTGCTACTGTATTTGGATCATATTCTGAACTTCAGCCAGAGTTGGGAAGACAACCTCCACCATAATCAATAGGGTCTCCAAACCCTGTGAAAACACAAGTTGTGTGTTAATTTGGAGAAATAAACTTCTGGTATGATGTAGGTTCAATATCTGGGGTACATCATTGAAGAGTTTGGTGTGCATGTGGACCCAAACAAGAGACAAGTCATCCAAGATTGGCTAGCCCCAACCACTCTAGCAAAGATCAGAAACTTTCTGGTTCTTGCCAAATTCTACCACGAGTTCATGTTTGGGTTCTCTCATATCACTTGACATTTGATTCAAGTCACTAAGGGAGGATTGAAAGCAAAGTTCTTTTTGTCTAAATCCCAATAGAAGGAATTTTCCAAGTTAAAGCATCACCTTTACTCTACACTAGTGCTTAGATTACTAGACCTGCAACAACCATTTGAGATAGAGAGATATGCCTCTGACTATGCTATTGGTGCATTTCTTACTCAATAGGGGAATATAGTGGCATATCACAGTGAGAAACCTTCGGATATAGTTTGAAGTATCCCACCTATCACAAAGATATATATTTTATTGTGCAGGCCTACTGACAATGGAAGCATTACATTATGGGGAAGGAAATGCTCATATGTAGATACCATTGAACTTTGTGGGTCATAAAGGCACAAGGGAAGTTGTAGAATGATTTCCATCATAAATTGTCCACATACTCACAACAATTCCATTTCAACATTAAGTATAAGAAAGGTAGAACCAACAATGTCATAGAATGCCTTAGCCGACCACCGGTCATGACGTTGACCACTATGCTTGACCCTTGCGGGAATGAGACTATGGGGTGGATGAATCTTTGCAAGAATGATCTAGAATTTAACAACACGAACTAGATGCTCTTGGAAGGCAAGAAAGTTCCAAAATATCACCTCGAGGATTCACAGTTATATGACCAAGGACACCTATGTGTTCCTTCAAGCAAGCATACTAAGATGATTTGGGAGGTGAACTACAGTCAAGTCACTGGACAGTTTGGGGTAGAGAAAATAGTGGTAGTGCTAGAGAAGTATTTTTATTTCCCGAACCTTTGATAGGATGTTAGAAAGTACATTAAATCCCTCATTGTGTGTATCATTCACAAACTTACCATCAAGAATCAAGGCCTATATACTCCTTTGCCTACTCCAGGTCGACCTTGGGAATCAATATCCATGGATTTATGTGTTAGGCATTCTTTTTACTAAGCATGGCAACGATTGTTTTTTGTGGTCATCGACAAATTTTCTAAGATGGCCATTATGGCAGCCTGCAAGAAGAGTATCATAACAGAAGCCACTCCTAAGCTATTATTTGAATGAGTGTGGGTACACCTTGGGATCCCACAAGATATTATCTTAGATCAAGACAACGGGTTCCCAGGTACATTTTGGTCAATTCTCTAGTCGATGTTGGATACTAAGAGGATGATCGTACACATTATGTACATGTACAACTTGAAGCATCCACACATATGGGATGAAATCCTCCCCTATGTGTATCATATCTACAACAAATATCTCCATAGCTCAACTGTCAACATCCCCTTTCAGGTGGGATTGGGATTCCAGCCACTATGTCCCATTGATGTGGCAATACCATTTGTCACTACTCAGGGAGATTCATCTCATGTCTAGTCTAAAGCTGACAAAACTAAAAAGTTCACTAGCGCATTCAAAACATCTTCCAGTGGGTCCATTCAATATTGAATAGAGCCAATGCTAAGTACAAGTAGTGACATGATCAGCATCCGATGCCACACAAGTTTTAGGTGGGCAACAATGTTTGGCTACATTCGTAGAAGGAACACCTCGATGGGCCTCACCTTAAGCTTCACTCACTCTGATATGAGTCATACACCATCACCAAGGTTGTAGGGTATAATGCCTTCAAGCTCAAAATTCCATGATTCCATGCCCTACACCCAGTATTCAATGTGGACCACCTTCATCCATACTTTCCACCATTGTTGGACACATCCCATATTGCAGAACTATTCGCACCAACAGAGTTAAACCTAGATTGCATGGAATAAGCCATAACTTATCAGATCATGGAAATGTAGATCAATAACACTCACCAAAAAAACATCCATCTATATTGAGTTGTGAATAGCAAGCCAACTCCTTCATTGGGGCAAGTGGTTCACTGGGGATGAGGTTCAACAAAAAATCCATCACCTCATAGAGGCTCTACATGCAATGGGGACCATTTATTCCTAAGAAGGGAGGACTAATATAGGTGGATATTGGTGGAAACCCATGAATTCCACCTATACCTCCAATCAGTTTCATCAATTTCCTTGTTTATAGCATCATTTACTATTTTAGTAGTCTTTCAAGTCTTGAACTTCAACCGTTTTGATCCCTTAAACGACATTTTTTTGAGGTTTTCGAAAAGCCCATAGCCATAGTAAAGGACCTATAGAAAATATTTTAGTAATCAGAGAGATATTTCCAATGAGGTATTGTACGTGCCAAATAGAGATAATATGACCAAGTTACAACCCCGAGAAGTTGCCTTCCCATCTAACCCAAATGGGGCCCACAAACTCTTGGAGTTCCATCCCCTGGGGTTATGGTTTTTGTTTTTATGTTATTCCCTTGTTGTTGAATTATAAAAAGGCTCTTAAGCTTGATTTTAACATAGTTTAGAGGAATGTAGTCACCATATATTTTCTCATACATAAGCTACCATCGCTTGAGCTAGTTTATTTTCATTTCTGTTTGTAAGAATATTTGAGGTCTTTGATATTAGTTAAATGAAGTTTTATTTTTGTTGCATATTTGTGCTTATGTATATATCTATATTTTGTTGTGTTCCCACATAAGTTTGGATAAGCTTCAGTTTTGGAAGGTACTCACCCACCTTCTACACCTAAAGGTATCAAAGAAGATAAGAAAAATAGTACCCCTCAAGCCAAGATACCTTCCTATATTGAAAGGTTTTCACAACCTAAATAACACTCCTTTGAAGAGGTTAAACATCTAGGAGAATTGGAGAATTTGTGTGCTAAAATACCCCTTCTCCAAGTCATAAAAGATGTCCCCATTTACAAGAAGCTTATCAAGGAAGAGTATTTTAGGAGGTCTGGGAGGAGAAAAAGAGATGCCCCCTATTAATGTTGTTGGGAAGTTGTGTGATCTAATACTTAGGAGAGGAATCTCCCCAAAGTAATTAGATCCTAGTAGACCAGTATTGGATGTGCACATTAATAGAATTATGGTCCCTAACACCTTGATTGACCTTGGGGCTACAATCAATGTTATGACCAAGGAAACCATGCTAAATCTCAAGCTCGAAGGAGCCTTAAGGAAGACCATCTTAGTTTTGCAACTTGCAGATAGATCCACATTATCCATTGAAGGATTTATTTAGGATGTGATCGTCTCCATCGACTCTTGGTATTATACAATATAATTCCTTTCCGTCAAGCCCAAAACTAAGTTTACTAGTTACCATATCATCCTAGGTAGACCTTCGTTGGCCATTGTTGATACTTACATTAGTTGCAGGGTTGGGAACATGACCATTAAGAATGGGTGTCTCTTAAAGTATCTTGTATTATATTCCCGCCCGCTCAACCCTCTGTTGATCATGACTTACCCTTGTGGATAGAGGATGAGGAAGAAGAATACATTTATCAATGATATATCTACCCTATTTTTACACTAGACATTATTGGAGGAAGTAGGCAGCTAGATGAACATGAACTTATTGACCACTTCCTACAAAATCAACCTCCTACTGCCATGGAAATTGATGAACTGGTGGAAGAATACTTATAGAAACCTGAGAACAATCCATGGACTAATTTGTGATCTCTTGATTCTAATCTAGATTGTGCCAAGGTTGTGGAGATCAACCCATCCATAACTCAAAAAGATATACCCCTCCCTCTTAGCCGAGCAAGAAGGGAAATTATACACTGCACTTAGGGAACATCTTGATGCCTTTGCTTGGGACTATAAGGAAATGAAAGGGGTTCATCCCTCAAGTTGTACTCATCATATCTACATTAAGGAGGTATGTAAACCTATGTGCCAATGCCGGAGGAGGATGAATCCTACCCTTAAGGATATTCTAAAAGAAGAACTACAAAATTTGTTGGATGCAAGGTTCATATACCCCGTTTCAAATAGTGATTGGGTGTCCCCTCTTGTCATAGTACCCAATAAAAATGGGAAGTGGAGGATTTTTGTTGATTATAAAGAACTTAACAAGGCTACAAAGAAGGACCATTTCCCTCTACCTTTCATTGATCAAGTCTTAGATGGGCTTGTAGGGAAGAAATTATATTCCTTCCTGAATTGATTTGGTGGGTACAACCAGATTCATATCATCCCCAAAGACCAAGAAAAGACCACATTCATATGTGCATGGGGGACCATTTCCTATAGGGTCCTTCCATTCATTTTGTGTAATTCTACCACTACATTTGTAGGAAATTTTTTAGTATCTTTATCAGCCTTGCGTATGACAATGTTAAGATATACATGGATGATTTCACCCCTTATGGGACTGATTTTCCAAAAGCCCTTTCTAATATATGCAAAGTCTTTAGCAAATGTATTGAGATAAATATTTCATTAATTCATGAGAAATGTGAATTTATGATGAATAAATGGATTTTCTTAGAACATTTCATATCCAAGGATTGTTGGCTAAAGATGTAGAATTTTGTTGGATAGGCAAGTTCCAAGAGGCATTTGAATACTAAAAGAGAATTTTACCACTACACCAATCCTTAGACGGCCCAATTAGGCATTTCCTTTCCATATCCAGACAGACACATCAAATAAAGTTGTAGGAGAAGCCTCAGGACAAGTGGCTTACGAATTCCCCTATATTATATACTTCATTGGTAAGGACCTTCCTAAATCCAAATTCAACTATACAATCATTGAAAATGAACTACTAGTTGTGGTACACTCTTTGAAACATTTTAGGCACTATATCATTTGATATCATGTCTTTCTTCATATTGATCATGGAAACATCAAATATTTAGTGAATAAACATGATTCTAATTATAGAGTAATTCGATGGTTGTTATTATTACAACAATTTGATCTAACTATAGTTGACAAGATGGGGGAAGAAAATGTGGTTTCATATCTTTTGAAAAGAATAACCTTTCCTATAGGAAAAGAGGAGATGGTATATTATAAACTTCTTGAATGAACACCTCGTTTCCATCTCAGTTCTATCTCCTTGGATTGTTGATATAGAAAATTACTTGGTTGCTTAGAGGTTCCCTCCTAATCTATCCTCTAACGAGAAGAGCAATATTGTTAGCAAGAGTTCCCCTTTCACGTGGATTGGGGGAAATCTCTTCAAGTTGGTTCCAAATCAGATTTTAAGGTGTGTAAGAGAGGAGGATTTATTTGACATCATTTCACCATGCCATCATGGACCTGTTGATGCCTTGAAAATCACTGCAACAACAATAGGGGATAACCACCCGGCCCGGACCTTAAAGCAACTCCTTTTCCGTTTGGTGTGGTGGCTCCGACTGGTTTAACTAGGTCTAGTTACCTTCTCCCTATTGCTATTGGTTTATGATGTATCTTTACCTACCAATAGACAGGGATATCAAATCACTTCTCCTTGCTGATCAGGCAAAAGAATGACCCTTAAGCTGATTTGGGTTCAGCCAAGCAACAACTAATATTTTGCCTCTTTGAGGAGAGGACTTAAAACAATGTAGAATTTACTCTAAATGCAAGCTTATTCTATGATGCTAGCAAAAGAAACTAATCTAAATCCTATCTTAATTAGGCAGATATAGATCTAACCCAACTAAGAGCAAGATAATTAAAGTATTAGGATTTAAATATGTCTTGTTTATAATGAATATCAAGTTAATGAAGTAGTTCAGTTAACTGATATTATGGTTACCAAAACACATCCTATTGAGACCTTTTAACTGAAATAATAAACCAACAACATTTAGGAAGTAGTTCACAAAATGATATTGATTATTTAATCAGTAACTTGAATAATTAAATAATAATATGTGGAAGTAGTTCACAACATATCACTATTCAATAAATCAGTTTTATAAGACAGATTTTCTGAGTAAATAGTTACTTAAAAATCAGAATTTAATCCATAAGAGTAGAGATACATAATAACATAAAATAAAGACAAATTACCCATACCAACAAAAGTGCAAAACATGAATAAAATGACACATTCTTGTTATCATAAAAATGAAACTGATATTTGAAATAGTAGTATTAAAAATACCAACTTATTTCCTCCATTTCTCTGACCTTGGTCTCCAACAGTCCTTTACATTGCTTGAACTTCTGCCTTCAAAACTAGAGCCACAATAGTGCAAACTCTGTCCCTCATACATAATTCAAAATACAAAGGGAAAATCCTCAATAATCCCCAGATCTGAGATTTTCTCTCCTCCCTCCTACAACTCTAAATTCCTATTGCAGTAGTGCTTTTAGAAGTCTAGAATTGCAGAGGAGAGCAACCCCTAATTACATTCTGCAATCTGCTATTTATAATATTTGTGAAGGAATTCTTGAGAGGAAAGTTTGTTGAAGAGAAATCTGTCAAATCCAATTTTATTTGCTCAAAAATCTTGATCTTCAATTGCTGGAGCATTCTCATTGATTGAGATCCTTTTCTCCATATTTCTTCCACTTTTTTCCTGCGAAAAGAAATAAAAATAAATTAAGATGCAATCAAAATATCATTTCTAGCCATTAAATCAAATCCAATCTAATTCAATTAAATAAATAATTGAGAATGAAATGTAAGTTTTCTATTGATGCATGTGATGGTTTGATTGGCCAAGGATATCATTGACGAGTGAATTTGCAATTAGAAGAGGCTTGGACAAATGAAAATAAAACTCATAAAATTGATTTTGTTTTCAAAATTCGGAGCTTGATTTTCTGCCTAATTTTTGATCCAATAAATGACCAAATCTATTAGTGAAACCTCCTCAGAAATATTATCCTTGATTTTATCTTTCCAATGAGCCATCATGGGCCTCATTTGGCCAAGTATAACTCAATCTATAAGCCTCCAAAGTTGATGGATCAAATCTGGCATGAATCTG
>APFE030287623.1:0-19918 GCA_000404065.3 Pinus taeda | reverse complement strand
AGTAATCTGATATCTAAATTGCATAAAATGAAACTAAGATCAAACTACACATTCATACTTCAATCCCTCACCATTCGACTCACTCTGGCTATAGGAGGTAATTGAAAATGACATGAATAGTCTACTATCTATCTTGCAGAAAAGTAAATGGACAAAGAAAAACTGAAAGAAATAAACAGTGTTGGAATTAGAACTAAGAAAACAAATCAGCAGGAGGACAAGATAATTCCATCATGTCATTAGTTATCAAAAAGCTATTTGCACTTTCCCGGGCTATCTATTAGAACCTGAAATAGAACATTGATCAGCTAACAGTCATTAGAAAGCATAAAAGAAATTATGGACAACAATCAACATGAATACCATGAGCAGTGTAATATATACAAGCAAACAACTATGGCATCAGGAACATAAATGAAGAAAGCATGAAACTATACAATAACTATAGAACCTTGGTGTACAGGGGCCCTCTGCAACCCTGGCCAATCAGAAATCAATCACGGATTGAACTTAAAGCAATGTCTTCTCATATATTGAAATACAATCATAACATAAGGACTAAGTCACGACATGGTGGGTTGTAAAACAGTCAAGATTACATACCAAAAACTAGTTTATATGCATACGAGGATGCTTTATTTATAATAGGAAATGACATAACTAATTCCTAAGATCTGCGCTGGTAAACAGACATGTAAATGACCATGTCTGGAAATTTAGCAGTATGGTAGCCGTGAGAATTAAATCCAAGGAGGGTGGCTATTAGATTTGGTTCACGGGGCAGTCCACAGGTGTTAGCACGCCTCCTGGGATTTGGGAACTTGCCACGCAATGCTCCTTGTGATGAAAAATAGAGTCCTGCCACCGCAAAACTCTTAGTGTTGACCACCACTTGGCTGGCTTTGACCACGGTCTTCTATGAGTGATTCGGCTGAATCAAGGGGACACGTTCCATGTCCACATCATTTGCAGCTTGCCCATGTAGCCGGATTCTCTAGTAGACACCTGTAACATAGACTTTAACAAAAAGGTTGTAGAAAGTTGAGCTGGATGTGGAAAGTGACAAGATTCCGCAACTGACTGAGCAAAAATCTAAATCAAACAACAGTCACAAGACATAGTTAGGAAACCATTTTATATGATCTTTTTAAACTAATATGCAATGATTTGATAGCTTGGAGGTTCAGGTAACTGGAAAAAAAGGCTAGAAAGTTATATAGGGAAGATGTAAGTTTGGGACTCAACAATGCCTTATCTGTAATTTGATGGTCCTAGAACAAAAAAAAAATAAATTCAAGTGAGAGATCTAAATCTCCAAGAAAATATGTATAGTACGCTGGAAATGTGGAAAATAAGGGCACACAAAAAGG
This sequence comes from Pinus taeda, assembly GCA_000404065.3. Lineage (NCBI taxonomy): Eukaryota > Viridiplantae > Streptophyta > Pinopsida > Pinales > Pinaceae > Pinus > Pinus taeda. The sequence goes on along the minus strand of APFE030287623.1, from coordinate 18,548 downwards.
ATTTTAGATCTAAAACTCCTGGGAAAAGAAATGGATTTGATGATTCTCCTTTTGCAGAGGTGAAAACCACCTCAAATGAAGGTGGGTATGTGTACTTGGCTTCTTCTCTAAGTACATATGTAGATCATGAGGCATGGTTGATTGACTCAGGTGTATCCTTTCATATGACTCCCCATAGGGAGTGGTTCTACGAGTATGAGAAATATGATGGTGGTGATGTCTTCTTAGGTGATGACAGGAAGAACATAATCATAGGAAACATAAAAGTCAAGCTGAAGCTAAAAGGAGGAATGATTAAAACACTTCTTAGTGTTCTACAGATTCTTGGATTGTCCAGAAATCTAATTTCTGTAAGCAAGGTGGATGTTACAGTTGTAAAAACAATGTTTGAGAAAAATACCTACAAGATGGTTTTGGGAGCACTGGTATTGATGAGGGGAGTTCTAATTAGAACTCAAAATGAACTTTTGGGTAGCACTGTTATTGATAGGTGCAACAATTTTGTGGTTCCTATAAGTGGAGCATAAAATCTAGTGGCCTTTGGAGAAAAGACTATGCTTTGGCATCAAAGACTTGGACATATTGGAGAGAAGGGCCTTAAAATACTATATGGTAATGGTATGGTAGAAGGTATGTCTATTTTATCTTTGGATTTTGATTTATGTGAACATTTTGTAAATGGGAAGAAAAATTGGGTGATTTTCCCTTCTAGTGCTAAGAGGGCGAAATGGATATTAGAGCTTGTGCACAGTGATGTGTTTGGACCTATATTGGCTCCATCGCTGGGTAATTATGTGTACTGTCTCATTTATAGATGAATTATTGAAGAATAAATGAACATATTTCCTCAAGAAGACATCTGAATTTTTTGACAGGTTTAAAGAATTTAAGGCTCTAATGGAAAATTAGATAGAGAAGAGGATTAAGACTTTGAGGACAGATAATGGTAGAGAGTTCTACAAAAAGGTATTCGAATAGTTTTGTAAGAAGTTTGGTATAGCATGGAAGAAGGATAATCCATACACACCTCAACAAAATAGAGTTTCAAAAAGAATGAACATGACATTGATGGAAAAGACAAGGAGCATGCTTAGTGTTATCGGGTTAGGACAGGAATACTGGGCAGAGGAAGTGGATATTGCATGTTACTTGTTTAAAAAATCACCTTCATTGGCGTTGGAGGATGATACTCAACATGAGGTATGGATTGGTAAGAAACCCTCTCCCTCACATCTCATGGTATTTTGCTTTGATGCATATGTACATGTTCCAAAGGAGAAAATAACCAAGTTGGATAGTACATATGAAAGGTACATATTTAATGGGTATAAGGATGATTTAAAAGGTTACAATATTTGGAACCCAAAAACTAGGAAGGTTGTGTATAGTTAAGATGTGGTGTTTAGAGAAGTGAAAGATGTTATGTTGATAGTGCTGGATCCCACCAACATACAGGGGGTCTCCCTAATATGAAGTCCCATTTAAACCTCACACTGTTTGGAATAGGAGCCCCATCCAAAAACGTGGTTCGGCTGCCATGTACTTAAATATTTTCCTTGGCTACAATAGTTCACATGAGAGAGAAATGCACATGTACTTTTTAATGATAAATTAAGTATGTCTTGTAAAGTGTTCAATTGCGTAAGCATCAAGGTTATTTCAATGGAAAGAAACAAAAGTGATTCATTAGGAGAAAAGTAATAGTACTATTCTAATAAAGACACACACACATACATATGAAATAATCGTTAACCATCAAGAGAAATACTTCACATAGATATAACGATCATTAAAGAAGGTATAACACATACTCAATAAAATGAGCACCAAATCCAATGAAATAATTCAATTTATTTTGTACATATGAATACCAACATATACCACACAAATCCAAATAATAGTCTTAAAACATTCATGATATATGCATGAAAATGTGTTGGCTCAATGAGCTTCAAATATTACATAAAAGTTCCAAGATATATGGATGTAATGAAATGCCAATAGCTCCAAAGTGGAGCATTGAGCCACTACTTTCACCCCAAAAGAACTATCTTCCTCTCTAACTCCTAGGCAGAGAATCCAAGGTGAAAGGTCATCTCTTTGAGTAATGAGTCCTCTTTTATAATAAGAGGAATTACCTTTCATATCCTCATGACTCTTGAATTTCCTCGCGACTCTTAGACTTATAATATTACTTTTGGACTTCTACATGAATTTTGAACTTCTATATGACTTTTGGACTTCTCCATGTGACTCTTGGATTTCACATATTAACATTTACAATATTTCCCAAAATAACATCATCATTTCCACTTCATCATGTGATGACAACATGACAAGTCAACACCATTGATGACTTGGACTCATGGTGACTTGTACATACAGTTATTTGATATGTGATGAAACTGCCACTATGTCTTCAATACTTATAAAAATATTTCATTGTTGTTTCCATCTACCCTCCAAAGGGCCTTGATAGATCTTGGAGTCTTCATGAGTTGCCTTGATCATCGAGATCCATTGTTATTTCATCTGTCGCAACATGGTGCCTTTATATCTAGGATGCTTCCTTGGGAAACCTTTCTTGATAGATCACCTCACACATCTTTGCCATATTATATTGAGAACCTACAAGTGTAGATCACTCATGGCAAGCAAAAATTAGCCCAAAAATATTCTACTCTATCATGCTTCATGTAAATTTTCTGCTTGTGGCTCAACAGTGCACTAAGGGAAGAGAGAGAGGTATTCTGGGTGCAAGGCACACTTGCAAGAGACAAGAGGGGCTTCACGAATCACTGAGAACGTGCTGTGTGTTGCTCAAGAGGGGGTTGGAGGGGGCTTGAGGGAGGGAACAGGGTGAAACAACAAGGGAAAAGTAGCACGATTGTTCACTAAGGATGCGTTGTGTGATGGAAGGGAGAGCCAGGGCCACAAGGAGGGTGCAGAGTGCATAAACAAGGCATAAGGGAGGGTGAAGGGAAAAAAACAAGGCACAATGGAGGGCTTCACTACCCACTGAGAGTGTGCAGTGTTCTCAACTAAGAGACAAAGGCTAGGTTTCGTGTAGGTCGCAAAAATAAGCAACAAGAAGGAGGGTTTGTGGACTAGGAATGCATTGTGCATTGGAGAGAATCCTCCTCAGTGCAGGGAATAGAAACAATTAACAAGGAAGGTCTCCACTAAACCTTGGGAGTGTGCTATGCACTCCTCATGGCCTAGAGAGTAGGCTTACAAAGTAAAAAAAATCTAAGTATTGAGAGTTAACACATGGAAAAACACATTGAGTTAGAAGCAAAATAAAACACGACAAATATAAAATCATTAGTAAAACATAGACAAGACCCAAGCCTAAGAAGTATACATCAAAATATCAATTCAAAAACACTCACCAAGTGTAACCGAAAAAGTATGTGTAGTTGCATCCAAACATGTCGTTTTGTGACTAGAAAGTGTACTATGACTCCAAAATGTGTGATAGGTCTGCTTGATGATCCAACGACACTTAGGAAGGAACATGGAAACTTATAACATGTGTAAAAACATAAATCAAACCTTGAAAACCAAAAGCAACATTTCACATGTTAAAAAGTAAGCTCCAAAATTTGAATATAGCAAAATTTTGGAGGGTGTTGTAGCAACGACAACACTTGGCTACACAATGGGTGAATTTCAACTTCTCTATCTAGGAATGGATTTCATCAATGAATTAACCATTCAGGATGTATTTATTCATCAAGGAGATTTCCATGGCTTCTCGACTTAACCCGATTATAGATGTAGAACCCACCATTCCCTTTCTTGGTTTATCACACAACAAATTTTACCATTTCACAATCATTTCGATCTAGGAGAAGGGTAATATGTGATCGCGAGTTAAATATTGTTGTCTAGGTAAATCCTCTCCATGGATAGAGACGATCGCTCTAGCCCAATGAGTGAGTCTAGCAACTAAAGTGACAATATATTAGACACTTTCCTAAGTTGCAATTGAAAAGAGAGACGAAGAAGATGGCCTACCTCGTTCTGATGCTATCTCGATCTCCTTTGTTGAAGACCTTGAATCATTTGCATCATGGGCTCATTCCTGTTGCTCTCAGCGTTTATGCTTCTGCACAAGAGATCAAGACACAAAAATGCATGCAAATACAAATATCATATTCAAAAGAAATCTACTTAACTGATCAAGGAATGTTACGCTAAATGATACATGAGCATACACATTTAGGGAAAATGAACCAGTAGTTGTATATTAATAGAAAATAAGGGGAAGCATACAACCAAGCCTTGATGTTGATAGGCTCTCCTTGAATGAATATCTAAGTCCAAGCAAAGCTCTCCAATCACTCCTTCTCCAAGCCAAATGAATAGCATATAGGCGTAATCTTAGCATAAGGGTGAAAATAGGCATAGACTAACCATTTGGGAATGGGAGAAGATGAATATATAGGCTGGGAAAGGGAGTTTGGACCTCTCCAAAGATAGGATTAGGCCCTTATCTCAAGGAGTTAGCTCATAGGGATAAGACTAAGAGGCCAGTTTGGGAGAATTCAACCTCATCTATGCCAAACAACCTCTAGCTCGCCGCTTTGGAAGCTTCTAGATCACAAAGCTTCTCATCCTCTTTAGGAAAGTTGCCTTTTTGGGATTATTGCGGTTATACAAGTGAACAAAGCGATGCCATTGTGGGTCAAGTGCAGTGCAACAGGAAATAATTGATGTTTTGAGCCTCATAAGTGTGATGATGCTCAAATTAGGGTTTTAGAGCTATTTCTTCTAGGGAAAGCTCAATGCATTTTCAAATCAATGTCTTAGGAAGGATTTGAGGTGCATATATAGATGAATACAATGTACAATGGTAATGTCTCAGGCACTTCGGGGTATGTCACATGAAAGTGCAACAAAATACTGTGTAATAGATTCCCCTTAAAGCATGAAGGCATAACATGGAGTGGTGTTTGAGATGCTTTATGAGATTTTTCAAGGACGAGGACAATCACTATCAGGAGAACTACAAATCAAGAATGCACATACATATACATATCTGATATCATGAATCCACGGTATGGATGTAGCCATCTAGATGATAAATACTATATGGAATGATCCATGGTATGGGTGAAACCATCCAAATATGAAGGATCATCTATGAATCTAAGATCCAAGGTATGGTCGCAGCCATCTAATATAGAAGGATCACCATAAATTTAAAGTCCCACAGTATGGTCACAACCATCCGTAGAGAAGAAACATATGTACAATCAAGAATAGTACATAACTCCATGCAACTCGAGTCATATCAGACAAAAAACAAGGTCTTGCGCTCCATCCCAATCTGATCAAAGTACAAATTCTAACATGCGAATAAACGTGTTGAAGTCGAACATGCTAGAAAATGGCCTGATTACCAGCCAATGATGTGAACTGTTAACATGTACGAGAGAAACCACCAATAATAACAATGGCTCTCAAGGTACAATAGTATAATCAGTGAATGTGATAATGAAATGGAAGTCGAACACTCGTGGAATCATCCAATCAGAGGCTAATGCTGAAGACCTATCATTGGATGTGAAGAACTTGCCATGCAAGCTTTAAGGTACTGAAAGGGAGTTTCGAAGTCATCTTCCTGGATAATGAGCTCAATTCGACAGGAAGCAACCCATCGAAGGAGGGAAATTATGAGTCCGACATCATCGACACAAAACAAGGAATAAAGTGGAATGAAATGAATAGAATCCAAGATTGTAACAATGGGTTAGACAATGTATAGGTAAATAACTGCGGATACAAATTCTCTTGAACACTGGTGACATGACTGCAGAGTGTGACAACATTTGACTCAACATGGGACTAAAGGTCATGATGAAAAAATGTAATAGTCAAAGGAGAGGCAAAAAGTGGATCACCCAAACCTAGGAAGACTAGTGACTGAGTGAGGATATCCCAAACCCAACACGAAAGTAGAAGAGTGTCATGTTCAAGAGCGACATGTTGCCTATACAAAGAATGTTTCATATTCATTTTTCCTCGCTATTTCTAGCAAGTACCCCAATTATTTTTATCACAAGCTTGAAGGGGATAACATATGCTTCTCATGTAAGTTCATTCTTCAAATTAATCCATCCTAGCAAGATTTTGGAGTCCTAGGAAGGAGAAACTTGGTCTCATCATGGTGACGAGTCTTTTGTCATAAAATTTTAACGAGTCCGACGTAAGAATAAATCAGTGTCTTTTTCACATTTAGAGAGTTTTGAAAAGAGACGAAAAAGACAACTCCATCATTTCCCTTTTTATAATTTGTCTCTTGAACCCGAAAATGTAGAAAACAATATCCAAGAGAACCTCTTGACCATGTTGATCAAGGTGTACCTTTTTCGTAAAAAGTCAATCCCAACCCAAAAAAGGGGTAAAAGTATACTAAGGTGACATCAATTCATTTAATTTAATGAGTTTTAAATGACAAGTAACCGACAATATTTTCAGTTTTTGAGAGTCTGAAAAGGGATTATAGATGACTGCAAGGGGTTCCTTTTTCATTTATTTTTAACGAGTCCAAAAAAGAGATAAAACAACAACTTGTGAGAATTAGTAAAAAATAATCATTGTCCCCAGAAAGCACCTGTAACTGCACAAAGGAATGCACCCATCAAAGATATTGAGATATAATAATAAAATATTATTAAAATATTGACAAAAAATGACTTCAAAACTTATAAATAACCAAAAGTAACATTATTTTTTACCATTTTACCATAGTAAGTTCTGAAAGTGCATTTCTTTCCTAATTTTCTCGATTTTCAAGTGACCATTGCAGAAGATTCAGGGCACCATTTCGCAAATTTTTTGCAACATGTAAGAGGTCTTTCCTTGCTCTTGCATTTCATCACATTTTCATGCATTTTTAATGGAATTTTGTGTGCTAAAAGGCAAGATTTATAAATTTTTGAGCGTTCATGATCATTGTGGGTTTGGTCATATGAACCATGATAATCTCTCTTGAGCTCAAATACAGCCATGATGACATCAATCTGTTTATAAAAATAGGTGTGATGGTGCCAAGGCAGATTTTTTTGAAGAAAAAATCCTTATTAAAGCAAAATTTCTTGATTTCAATCCATGAATAAGGTTCTAATTGGTGTTAAATGATGTTTTGTAGGATATCATGGTTTTGGAATGGAAAGAAAGAGGCCATGAGGCCAAAGATCACCAAGCAACCCAGAATCTAGAATGCATCAATGCCTTGAGAGATTGTGGGTTGCTGAAGTTCTTTAGGACAACATGACTGAGGGCTCAGATGGAATTGTTTTCCTATTTGATTAGTCTTTGGGATGTGGATCAAGAGATATTTATCATCAAAGGCTAGGCATTGGAAATATAAGAATCATATATCTATTTTATCATGGGATTGTCCCGAAGAGGAAAAAGAGTCCCGCTCTTCGGATCTCACCCAGATGGTGAGAGTACTAGTTCTTTGATTAGGAGGCATTGCCCAGGTGTAGAGATGACGAGGGGTGGGAAGGTGAAGATTTCCACAATCACCAACAACCTTCCTTTATGAACCATCATATTCACCATAGCTCACGTATCTGAGATGCAAGCCCTACATGAGAGTTCAAAATCCCAATTCCAGTATGGAGTTGAGTGTCTATCCCCCACCATATTCAAATGGTGTGGAGGCCTTCTGACGAATATGAAAAGACAACTGACCAAAGGGAATCAATGGAACCTAAGATAATTTGGGTTCGGCTCGATACTAGTGACTTTCTTCCTAGAGCGGGTACCCCTATTCTGGTATCAGTGGGCAGAGGTACCAAATCCTTACCCCAAGACCCAAGGTTAGTGAGTTGGAGTCAACTCATGCCTTGAGGAGAGACAAGTCAACATATATGCTACCCTCCAAAGTTCTTTACCTAGATGCAACGCCAATTACTCATGGTGGATGACTATGCATATGATGGCACGGATCTCCGATGGGATCCAGATCTACCTCTGCCACCGGGATAATAGTGGACTGATGCAGGTAAATACTTGTTTTTAGGATTTTTTTCAAGTCTTATGATTTTTTTGTAGAAGTGTAAACTGAGACTCGACTTATGATAAATGTGTATATGTGGGACCCGAAAGACCACCTAGAATATTGCCAATAACACAGTAGGTTTCTCATCAGATAGTTGGTGTTGACTATGAGGAAGGGGCAAACCCCTTAAGTGAGATGGAGCGCAACCTAAAAGCAATTACTTGGGGAGTTCCAGAGTATGCTACTATAGACGAGGTGCTAGTACGCTGGGAAAGACACACAATGGGAGTATCTGCAAGACTACTTTGACTATTAGGCTGAGTAATCAAAGCAGTCTCATGCTACCATGAGCATCGTGCAGGCTGATAGCCTTTCTAGCTCTTTTACACATTTTGTAGGCTTTAAAAGCCAAGTGTCCCAGAACACTTTAGTTTTTGAGATTTTGATGTAAAAACGACTTGATATGTATATATATATATATATCTATATATATATATATATATTTATATATTTTATTTTCTACTTATGTTGTCCAGAATATTATCAGTTTTATTTATAAATTACGCAAATGTATATCAAGAACATAATTGGCTAATGCATCTGTTAATGTATTCAAATTGCGTGGAATGTATTGACATGTGATAAAATCAAAATTTCTTTCATGTAATCAAACATGTAGATACATACACAATATTTGTAGATTTCTCACTGAATAATGATTGTTTAACTGTAACACAATGAGTTGTGAATCTAACTTGAGAATTAAATCTCTAATGCCAAGAGCAACTTCCTCTGACAACAGTTCAATGACTACACCGTATTCAACAATATTGTTATTTTTTTGACCGAGGCATATACCTTGTAAGTCAATCAACTCGCCATCAGGGGCAAAGAGTGCCTAAGTTGCGGAGGACAAAGTCCGTGTGCTATGACAAGCACCATCAACAAAACCGACACAATAACTTGACGACATCTGAAAACCAAGTGGAACACAAGGTACGCAGAAAAACACATGTCTACAAAATAAAAAAATATACAAAAAAAAAAACACATGCTAAGGAATTCACACACTAATGTACAAAAAGTCATTACATGAATTTCAACGTAAAAAACTCTAGATTGAGTCCATTTTCGGACTCACGTAATCGATCAACAGAGAATAAAGATGAAGTTTCACCATTGAAATGACGTGTAAGCATCGACTCGGCAAAATAATAAAGTATAACTCATAAAAGGCTATGTCCCCATGTCCCCCCCAGGTGAGTGAGGGTTACGAGTCATAGGATGAAAACCCCATTGGGATCACGGGCAAATGGTAGAGACTCGGTGAAAATTTATCATGAGAGGAGGAAAGAAAAACTTGATCTCAAGATGAGGAAGAGGTTCCCCCAGTTGAAATATTTTGATGATTTCAGGGTGAACCGAAATGTCAATAAGAAATGTTGTAGTAATGTTTTCCATATTACCCTCAAACAAGACTTCATGCACCAGGACAGGTGTTTGAAGTGGATGCGTTGGGAAAGGAGAAACAAACACTTCAAGACACGAAGGCATCTCACCGAGGCTGGGAAGAAATGAAGAATGATGATAGAGACAGTTCCAAGGAGTTTTGTCCAGAGACATAACATCAACAATACTCTCTTCAGTGGGGAATCTCTTGTTCAAAGGATCCAGAGAATCAAAATAACCAAGCCAAGGAGATGGCACAAAAGTATCCAGGTTCATACTGAAAACAACATGACTATCTGAAGCTGCCACCGAAGCCAAGAAAATTTCTTGATAATTTTGATCTAATGGACTTAGAGGCATAGAATTGCCAAATGAATCAATTTGATCTGGAGTAGGAATAATCCAAGGATCCGTAGAAACCAAGATCATATTGATTTAAGTAACATTCAAAGGTGGGAGAGTAAAAGTAGCCATTAAAGAAAATTATTTGAAAAGACCTGCCCCCACACTCTCATAAGGAATCTCAGTATTTCCCACATAAGGGGCATTTCTATTCGATGAACTGGAAGAGAAAAAAGAGAGTTGGTCGTTGGTGACAATTTTTCCTTCGTGAGGAAAATGAAGCACCCAGAACAAATAAGAAACCACAAAAAACATAGCATGGGTCTAGCTTCGCTCGAGAATAAGGTTGTAGTTGAGATTGGCACCTACAACTTCCACTTCTAGCTCAATGGTCTTTCCTTCCGATGTGCCAACAAGTTTGTGAGAATACCATATGAATGGGATCCTCTACCATCAAAGGACTCCAAAGTGTTGAGGGACTGGTTAAGAGAATGAAAGATAATGGCCTTCCAACATGAAACATATATGATGTAGGTGGAAGTACCTTCATCAATAACAGTCTGATGAATCGTCTTTCCTTTAATGAGAACTTGTATCAGAAAAGAAATCTGATGAGGAAGGTGAGGAATGTGGTTTTCAAAATAAAAGGTAATTAAACTCGAACTTTTAGGATCAATAACACCTACAGTAGACAACAATGATTTCCACTGCATTGGACAGGTTTGGAGAACCTCCAAAGTAGACATCGCCGAAGGTGCTTGAGCTAAATACTCAACTATATTATAATGTTGTGCAACTCTAGCATTTATATTATAAGATTATTTCCGAAGTATACCTTTGCGAGGTGGTTGGATTACAGACTCACTGTTAGGGTGCTCAATATGGAGTAGACCAAAACTAGACGAAGTGGAAGTAGAAGGTATATCAGTGACTTCTTTTTCCATCGTCTGCTTGTGCGGGGTTTGATAGTCCTTTTTTCAAGTAGCAATTGAAATAGGTGATGAACCTTGCATCAGGAAAACTTGGGAACCAAAGGAGGCAGAGGATCCTGTTTTGGGTGGATCTTGTTTTGGGGTATCCATTTTGGCTTTACCTTTCCCCTTTTTCTTACCTTTTGAGGCCTTATCTGCTGTGGTAGACTGAATAGCATGTACCTCAGAGGTTTTACCAAGATTCGACAAATTTTTTGAAGGATTGTTGGAACCAGTGCTCAAAACAAATTTCTACTTCGAGGAAGCCTTCGTGGAAGTCTAAGACACGTAACCAATTACACCATCAATAGGTGGTACATCGGGAGACTTTGAGGCTTACAGATCCGAAGATGGTCTTGGAGCATTAGGAAACATCTCATATAACGTACTAGATTATGAATAGACTAAGTCTAGATATTGAGCATGGGAAATATCTTTCTCTTTAGTAACACATCCACCCATAGTTATATCCTTAGCAATATTGTTAATGAATGATTTTGTGAACCATTGAGTCAACAACTCATCAACAATCTCGAATTTGATGAGGTGACACCGACATATCCATTCATGGATATGATAAAAAATTTGGGTTGTGGTATCTTTCTTAAGGGATGTGAGAACATGAGTGCCAGTTTCATACCAAACTGACAATTGGAAGTGGGTGAGGAAGGCCATAACTAGAGAGTTAAAGTTAGCATAGGTAGCTCGAGGTAACTCAATATACCATTTTGGGGAAACACTTGTTAAGGTTATCTGAAAGAGGTAAAGACAAATAGAACATATGAATTTGAAGATCACCATAAATGATAGGTCATTACATGGGCTCTTCTTTAGACTTTTCTTCGAATTTAGGGAAATCACTTGGAATTTTAGCTGGAAACAAAGGCCAGTAAGGCGAATGAAAAATAGGATCATTTATGAGCTGTGAGACATCAAGAAACTCCAATGTAGCAAAGAAAGGAAATTGTGTATTTAACGACATGTAGTGCATTTGAAGAGACCCAAACTGCGGGTTCCAACCTTGCTGGTAAGGATTCCCCCCCCACAATGGAGGATTTTGTCCATACGAGATTTTATTTTTCGCCCACTAAGGGTTACCTTGACCATAAGGTGGATTTTGTCCAGGGTAGGTTTGATAATGACCTACCATAGGCCATTGATAAGCATTATACGCAACATACAAATTGTAAGGTTGTTGAACCTATTGACCCTAAACCTGAAAATATTGGCCCTGTTGCTGCAAGGGTTAACCTTGTGTTTGCAAGGGATGACCTTATTGATATGCATATTGAGCTTGCTGCTGTAGAGATTAACCTTGCTGCTACAAAGGATGACTTTGATACTATAAAGATTGACCTTACTGCTGCAAAGGATGACTTTGTTGCTGTAAAGGTTGAACTTGCTACTGCAAAGGTTGGCCTTGAGAATACAAAGGTTGAGTAGGCTGTTGAACAAACTGAGTCTGCTACTACAAAGGCTGTTGAGACTGCTGCAAAGGTTTCCCCTGCTATTGTAATAGTTGTCCTTGCTACTGTGAGGGTTTCCCTTACTACTGTAAGGGTTATTGGACAATTCCTTGGGATATACCTTGCGGGTATTGGTAATTTCCGAATTGAATCTGACCATATCAACCAGGAATAGAGGATTGAACAAGTTGGACATAAGCTCGTGCTTGTGAAATGTAAGACAGATTTACCAAGGCTTGTGAACCATACATGACATAAACCTATTGGAGTGGAATCTAAGCCATATAAGGTTGTTGATACTGGATGTTACTTGACCCGGATGGACCAACAAGGTTAAGAATACTACCAGAATAAGGTTTATTAACTCCAACCATGTGAGTTTGTAATCCACTCACATTGGTTTCACCTGACACAAGAGGAATATTCAGATTCCCCCCCCAGGTAGTGACACATTTGTCCACTTAACGGAGGGGTAGAAGAACTAACTGAAACCTGACCTGAAATAGATGGTTGTACCAAAAGAGTCGGTTGAAACGATGATACAGGATACGATGGAATCATAGGTTGAATGAGAATTGACATGACAACAATTTGTACAGAAGTTTGAGAGGTCATGTTTGGAATGAACATAATGGATGTAGGCATAGCATTTGAAGACCAAATGTGATTTGATACAAAGATGAAGCACTAGGAGTACTCGAAACTAACTGAGTTAAGGTATTCTAACCAAGTGGAAACATGGGTCCACTAGTTTCAGGAAGTGTGAGAGATGGGACTCTTGTTATAAAAGGAAAGCCTTATGGAGGAAATTCATACCCTTTTTCATCATCAACATGAGGAGTATGAGTAGCAGAAACTTTTGAATGACCCGGAGAAGAGGTTGGGATTTCACCCTATGAATCCATAGATGGAAACAACTACTGACAAGGATATGAGATGTGCGAGGAGATTAACTCCAAAGGAATATCAAGATGATTGTAAGTACTATAAGGACCCTGAGGAGATATCACAACATAATCGAATAACAAATTTGGCGGATGAATAACAAGCCTCTATGGATTCTCGGGGGTTTGTGGACTCTTAAGGGTGTGTTTAGGACTGTTTGGGGTTTCAGGATTGGATTCTTGGGGTGACCGGGAATTCGATGGAGGTGGCTGAGAAGACAGGGGTTGGATACTTGGAATAATCCTAAGTTCAAAACCTTGATCTTCAAGTGAATGAGGAAGCTCTAGATGAACTCCTTGGGAGGACCCTTCAGTATTAAACAACGAAGGGGAATTGTGAGATGAAATCAATGGTTCAACCACGATGAATTCCTCTCAAGAGAAGAAAAGGAAAGGAGGTTCGTTGAGGGATTAATAAAAATATTGAAATTAATAGGGAATTACTCAATATTTGTTTAAGAAGCAATTGCTTGGGTTCAACATGTTTATCGTGGGCAATTATTTTTAGAAACAAAAACTTCTCCTTTTCATCTTTCAAGATTTGAGACAAGGATGAAAAGGTGAGTCTATTCACTTTCGTTGGTTTAGCGAGCTTGAAAGGACAAGTTCTCGATGATCTCTTCAAATTTAAGGGTCAGAAAAGATTGAAATGACCACTCAGGTAACTCTAGGAAAAAGGAGTACCAAACAACTATGAACTGCAATATACACCTCAGTAAATAAATCTACCAAGGAGTTGACGTACGTGTAGGAAATATGTCTGAATGCTTTGTTTAGTGTATCACGTTTACAGGGTGGCAGACTCGACTTCCTATGGATAAAGGTTTACAACCTATAAGGGTCTCCCTTTATATACTCGACCGTATAGGGAGCACAAGTCCATGCTAGTGTTGTCTAATGCAAGAGAGAATGACAGTTGCTAAGTTTTATAGACATTGGAACACGTCTCTAGCCTAGACCATTAAGTATGAACATTAATGTTTCAAATGATCCTTAGATTAATTGATAGATTTTAAAGTTTATCTTTGAAATTATTTTGATTTCAAGGCCTTAACGATGTCACCTGGTCCTAAAATGCAACTAAATGATGAAATTGAAATCCTTTCATTCGATGAAAGCTACCTCTGTAGGGAAGAGAAACACCCAAATCATGCATAAAATAAGCAACTATGCATCGATGAAAATTTTCCAATGTTAAATGAAAAACATGAAATATAATCTTTCATATCACAAGCAAATGCAATGCCAAAACAAAACCTTAAAGAGAGCTATCTTAAGATATAATGATGATTTCTTATTCACTTTAATGCAATCAATATAATCTAGTGGAAAAATCAAAAGATAATGTAAACAACCTCAAACAATCATGAAAACATCTTTCACATTAATGATTTTGAATGCAACAAATTCTTTGAAAACTACTTCAAAGATAAACACTCCTGTTTTTGTTTTTGGAAACATAAAATTCAAAGCAAATACTTCCTTTCAGTTCAATTGAAACAAACAATTTTGTAATCTATTGCTTGCCAAATGGAACTAAAGTGACTTTCAAAATATCTACTTAATTCAACACTAACGAAAACAACTTAATACCCAAGAACCAAAAGTGATTTGCAAAAGACTTATAAACACACAAATACTCTTTTAACAAGAGTAATTAATCTCTGAAAGGAAGACCAATGAGTGAATGGAGGATGACATAGAAGACCTAAAACCCTAGAAGGAAAATCAAGCTCCAAACACACTTAAAACCAAATGAAGAGGCAATTGTAATCAGACAAACACATCAAGCAAGACAAGGACACTAAAATCACACTAGTAAGCCACTGATAGAAGGCAAACAACTGAAAACAAGAAGACAAACACTAATTTTCTTTAACCTCTGTTATCATCGCACATGTTAAAAGAAAAGGAGCGATCACCGATACTATAACCAACATATCCGCGATGTCATCATGACTGTGTGGGATAAAATCGTGATGGTCGAGAAAGATAAAGAAAAAACAAAAAATATTCAAGAGCAGCACAAATCAAGAATCTTCAAGCAATTACCAAAAAGTGAAAATAGTTACAATCAAGCAAACAAGTATGGGATTGGAGGGTTGTTCAAACTCATAAAAAAAATAGGTTGTTCAAACTCATAAAAAAAACAAGGTGAAGGATTAGATGGAAAGGATCATAGGCTCCCCAGTGGAGTCGGCATTTTTTTGTCTAGGTAAATCCTCTCTGTGGACAAAGACGATCCCTCTAGCCCAATGAGTCGGCCTAGTAACCGAAGTGACAATGTATTAGACACTTTCCTAAGTTGTATTTGAAAAGAGAGATGAAGCAGATTTCCTACCTCATTCTAATGCTATTTCAATTTCCTTTGTTGAAGACCTTGAATCACTTGCATCATGGGTTCGTTCCTACTGCTCTGAACATTTATTCTCCTGCATAAGAGATTAAGACACAATTGTTGGGTGTGGAGCTTGATTATCTTCTGTATTCAAAGGTTTTAGTCGGATGGATACCCCATGAAGATTGTACACCCCTCCATGCGGGGGGGTTCAGGGGGATGTGTCCCCCCAGGGGTCTTGGGGGGGGGTGGGGGGGTAAACCCCCCCGGCTGGGGGTTCCGGGGGCTAGCAGTCCCCCGGTGGGGGTTTTGGGGGAAGTGCCCCCGAAGCTAAAAACAGATGTAAAATTGCCTTGTAAAAGTATAGTAATTTCTAGTCAATTTGGGCCGTTCATTAGGCAGATGGTTTGATGGTAGAAGTTATGTTTAATTTAGGTTTTTTCTCCCTATAAGGCAACCCCTCGCTATATATGAGGGAATTGTATTGTGTCTATGTATATCTGTATTCTGAGTGAGGAAGAGAGAGGAGATTGAGAGAAAAGAGGGAGTTATAGCGAATCCGGTGTAGATTGTATCTCTTCAATTTGCTGGATAATATACAAAGAAGGACTAGCTGTTTCTTTGTGGATGTAGCCCAAATTGGTTGAACCATGTATATCTGCATCTCTCTTGTTTTATGCGTTTTCTGTGTTTATATTTATGCAATATTTTATGTGTTCCATTGCTCTGTAATATATAATTTTCTAACAACTGGTATAAGAGCCAAAGGTATATTTGGCTGATAAACTCGCAGGAGAGAAGGGTTCCTGGTTCGAGTGGGAGCAATGGTGGAAGATGGTAGGTTTAGGGTCGAAAAATTCAATGGCCAAAACTACCAACTGTGGAAGATGCAGATGAAAGATTATCTATATTACAGAGATCTGTACCAACCATTGAGCAGAAAGACAAAGAAGCCAACAAGTATGACAGGCACAAAATGGGATATTCTCGATAGAAAGGCACTTGGAACAATATGGCTATGCCTAGTGGTGTTGGTATTGTTTAATATTTCAAAGGAAACAACAACAAAGGGTTTAATTTCGGCATTGGCCAAACTATATGAAAAACCCTCGGCCTCAAATAAGGTATTTCTTATGAAGAGTTTATTTAATATGAAGATGTCAAAAGGTGGATCTGTTGCAGACCATTTAAATGATTTTAATACAATTACAAGTCAGTTAATTTCTGTAGGGGTAACTTTTGATGATGAAGTTAGGGCTCTGTTATTTCTGTGCTCATTGCCAGAAAGTTGAAATGGTTTAGTTATGGCCATTAGTAACTTTGTCTCTAGATCTAGTACTTTAAAGTTTGATGATGTTGTTGGTGCAATCCTAAGTGAGGAAATGCGATGGAAGAACTTCGGTTGAGACATCAGGTAATGCTTTGATTGTAGAGACTAGGGGAAGAAAAATGGAAAGATGAAAGAGCCCAGGATACCGCAGTAAGTCAAAAAAGGTAGATCCAAGTCCAGATCAAAGATAGAGTGCTGGAAATGCGGGAAGAAAGGACACTTGAAGAAAGACTGCAAGTCTCGGAAGGGAAAAGAAGGAGATGCACATCAAGAAACTAAGCATGAAGCGAATGTAACATGCAATGTGTTGCAAGATGCTTTGATTCTTTTATTAGAAAATATTATTGATGCCTGGGTGGTAGATTCAGGTGACTCATTCCATGCCACACCTGATAGGAAGCATTTTTATGATTATGTTCAAGGAGATTTTGGACAGGTTCAATTGGGTGATGATAAACCCTGTAAAATCATTGGAATCTGTACAGTTTTCATAAAACAGTAAAATGGAAATCAGTGGCTATTGAAGGAGGTAAGGCATGTTCCAGATCTAAAGAAAAATCTGATTTCAACAGGGCAGTTGGGAGGTGAAGATTGCGTAACTACTTTCACAGATAAAACCTGGAAGGTCACTAAAGGAGAAGATACGACACTGTATTTATGCAATGGTATTTCTAATTATGTTAATGCTTTAACGTCTACAGGAGAAGATACGACATTGTGGCATCATAGGCTCAGGCACATGAGGGAGAAGGGGATGTAGATTCTTCACTCAAGAAATTTGTTGCCAGGTTTGACGCATGTTGATTTAAAATTATGTGAGAATTATGTTTATGGAAAACAGAACAGATTCAGATTCCTTAGAGTTGGGAAAGAAAAGAAGAGTGAAAAATTAGAGCTTGTGCATACAGATGTATGGAGACCTGCTCAGGTATCATCTCTTGGTGGCTCTCATTATTATGTTACTTTTATTGATGATGCAACTAGAAAAACCTAGATTAATTGTATTCAAAATAAATATGATGTATTTGATACTTTCAAGAAATGGAAAGCTTTGGTTGAAAATGGGACAGGAAAAAGGTTGAAGTGTCTCACATCAGACAATGGAGGTGAATATTGCAACAAAGAGTTTGATAGGTACTGTTTAGAGAATGGAATTCATAGAGAGAAGACAGTTCCAAGAACACCACAAGAAAATGGTGTGTTATAAAGGATGAACAAGACAATCATGGAGCGTGCAAGGTGCATGAGATTGCATGCAGGATTTCCTTTACAATTTTGGGCAGATGTTGTAGATACTACTATTTATATAATAAACAAAGGGCCTTCAAGTTCCTTGGATGGTGGCATTCCAGAGGAGGCATGGACAGGTAAAATGGTAAACTACTCCTTTTTAAAGACTTTTGGTTGTGAAGCCTTTGTCCACATGAATAAAGAAAATAGAACAAATCTTGAGGCAAAATCAAAGAAATGTACCTTTATTGGATATGGTGTTAATGATTTTGGTTATCACTTATATGATTATGAAAATCACAAAATAATTAGGAGAAGAGATGTAATATTCAATGAAAAGGTCTTGTATAAGAATCAGTTGCAGGAAAAGAAACGGGAAGAAGAAAACAAGGAATACACAGTTGTTGATGAAATCACTGAAAAAGTAAAGGTGCCTGAAAATAATAATAATCAACAAC
>APFE030287620.1:87012-103052 GCA_000404065.3 Pinus taeda | reverse complement strand
AAGTGGATTCTCAGGTATTTGAGAGGTACCACAAATCAAGCATTATGCTTTGGTGGTTCAAACATTACTCTACAGGGATATGTTGATGCAGATATGGTGGGTGATAGAGATAACAAGAGGAGAACAATAGGGTATGTGTTTACTGTAGGTGGAACAATTGTCAATTAGGCTTCAAAACTACAAAGTGTTGTTGCACTCTCAACAATGGAAGGAGAGTATGTTGCTGCTACAGAGGATAGTAAAGAAATGATTTGGTTACAAAATTTTCTAGATGAATTGGGTAAAAAGTAGGAGATGGGTAGGTTATACAGTGACAACCAGAGTGCCATACATCTGGCAAAGAAGTTTGCATTTCATTCCAAGACTAAACATATACAGCTGAAGTACCATTTCATACGGTCAGTGTTGGAAGATGGATAGTTGAAGCTGGAAAAGATACACACTAGACAGAATCTTGCAGATATGCTAACCAAAGCTGTAACCAGGGAAAAACTAAGATTCTTCTCAGTTTCAATTTGTCTTGAAGTATGATGAAGAAGATGAGAAATAGCCAGGTCCAAAGTGGAGTCATTGTCCAGTAAATGAAGTAGCGATGGAGTTGCTATAATCAGTCTCCAAGTGGGAGATTATTGGGTGTGGAGCTTGATTCAGAGGTATCACTACATTGGACCCCAGTTTGTAATGTGGCGGCAACGCCGCTTGTGATATTTGTGTTGAAAGTGGGGTCTAGGGGAGGGGGGGGGGGCGACAATGATATTTAGGAGCCCCCACTAGTGGGGGATCGGGGGCAGTGCCCCTGAAGCTAAAAATAGATGTAAAATTTCCTTTTAAAATGTTGTAATTTTGTAGTCGATCTAGGCCATTCATTAGACAGAGATCTGACAGTAGAAGTTATGTTTAATTTAGGTTTTTTTCCCTAGAAGGAAACCCCTCGCTATATATGAGGGAATTGTATTGCATCTATGTAGATATGTATTCTGAATGAGAAAGAGAGAGGAGATTGTGTGAGAGTGAAGAGGGAATTACAACGGATCTGCTATAGGTTGTATCTCTTCAGTTTTCTAGATAATATAAAAGGAAGGACTAGCTGTTTCTCGTGGACATAGTCCAAATTGGGTGAACCACACATATCTGTGTCTCTCTTGTTTTATGTGTTTATATTTATGAAATATATTTTATGTGTTCCATTTCTCTGTAATATATAATTTTCTAACACTCTCTTACTCCAAATGCGCCAAATGTGGGAAGCTCAAGCAACTTCTAGAGGACAACAATTGCCTCAGAATCATGTGCCATCTCAAATGAAAATCCTTACAAATCCTTTCCCTCAGCAAGGGTTTGTAGCTTCTCAACCCCAGCCAGGTCAAGCATCCCATCCCCCCAACCTTCTAGCCTTGGTCACTACCAAATCCTTATGATGAGGTTAATTCCTCCAATATCAACCTACAAAATTGGTTGTGTCAATATGACAAGCCATCGACTTTGTCCACCACTGAGTCCAAAACCAAAGCATCTGTTGAGCCTCTTATGACACTAAATGGCCTGTTACAGATCCCCCAACCAAAATTTGAGGCCATTCCCAAGATCCCAAAGGGACCATTAAGCTGTAAAATCCAACTAAGCTGCCCATACATACAATATAATAGACAACTTGGCACAATCACTCACCACCATATAAATGTTGGAAGTCCTCCGGTCGTGCCCATCTCAAAAGAAAGCTATACTACTTGCTTTGGGCACAATAGATCCTTCCATGTCTTCAGGACCTCATCCATTTGTGGGTGCATCCCCTTTGTTCCCACCAGGAACTATTCCTCTAGGTCTTAACCATCCAGGAGCTGTTCCACTAGGACATTTCCCTGCAAGACAGATACCTTTCTTGTTTTCCCCTCGAGGAATATTTATGTCCTTGTCATGGTTTCGTTGGTTCTCCCTAATATGATTGTGGGGATCCTAGTGTGGTACATTGATCCCCTAATGAGCATTCTACCTAGTCAGCTAAGACCTTACCACACTTTGACCTTGGTTCAAACGGTCCCTACAGTCCCTATCAGTACTTTAGTTCCATCACAACCTTAATAGAAACCCACTCCTATTGCGAAAGAATCCAGACGAAGGGGTAAAGCTAAGAGGAAATGACCTAAGGACAAGGATCCCCAAGTGCCTACAACCCCTAAGGCCCCAAATCTGTCACCTCTGTGTGTTTTGTGTAAAGTTGTTGGGCATGCCACCAATAATTGTCCCGAGCTTCCTCATCTCAAACCATTGGTTCATGATACATTCCCTGAGTTAAATATCCCTCAAGTCCATGTAAAATTACCAATTCCACCCAAGAAACTCAGAACGTTGTGCACAAACCACCCTTGTGCCCTGTGTGATCATCATGGTCACTATTCCCATTGTTTCCTTTGTCTTGATGAATTTCATGATTTCCTTGAAGTGATTCGCAAATATGAGGCCTTGAAACGCTTCGCAAATATGAGGCCACTCGTAGTGGAACACCTACTCCTCTACCCATGGATTTTGGTACCACTAGTAAACCAGAACAGGGGGATTCTGGTCCCACCATTGTGATCCATTCACTTCACTGTCGAGATGATGGACACCACAAGCCATATCCTTTACTTGTCATCATCCTTGAGTTCCTTGTAGGCAAACCTTTTTGAGGTTTTTGTGCGTGCTTCTATTGAACCTCTTTCGACAGAATCCCAGGTCTCAACATCTAGACATATTCCATCTACTATCTTGTAATGTATCATTACAGATGATGCATATGTGAACCTTCTTTCTCAGTTTGATGCACCACATACCACCGCCACATCATGTAGTCAATCTTCCTCTCATTCCCCCATATTCCATTTTGATGAGGACATTATGGAAGGCATGACTACCCTTGATTATCCTTGGGACGATATGCACCATCGTGCATACTTCCTTCCATATTTTGAGTCCAACACTCTCAATACATCCAATACACCCATAACATACTGGGGGGGCACATAGGCCCCTACATCTCCTTATAACCCTTTGGAGGATCTCGTGCCAAGTTGGGCCGAGAGGCTTGGACCCCTTTTTTGAGCACTCGAAACACTATGGTGCTCCATAAACTCCTCCTTCTAGGGGGCATCATTCCCACCTTTGCATATTAGATTAGTATCCCATGCTTGGGGGCATGATGGTTTTTCCCCTGCTCATCTTCTTAATTGATTAACATAAGTAGTCCCGGCCACACTATGGTTCTCCATAAACTCCTCCTTCTAGGGGGGCATCATTCCCACCTTTGCATATCAGATCAGTATCCCATGCTTTGGGGCATGATTGTTTTTCCCTTGGTCATCTTCTCAATTGATTAACATAAGTAGTCCTGGCCTAGATCCCACTGGATCTAGGTATGGTCAATTATCCTCCCATTCCTTAGATAATTTGTCCTATCGGCCTCTCCCGCGAGCCATATGCACATCACATATCATATATGTTTGATACCATATCTTCAAATATTCTACTCTATGTCCACATAGTCCCCATATTTGACTTCGTGGGTGAGGATGATTCTAGGCCTCCTCTAGTAGTTCATTCTTGTTTTCCTCTTCCCTTAATTCTTCACGAGGAACCATCGTTCCAAGAATAATTAAGGCCATATTTACACAATTAAGGCCACTTTCTTGAAAGCTACAGATCCCTATTCCAATGGTCGGTTTTTCCACTACGATCTCCATAAGATTTAGGGCCTTTGCCTCATTTCAAATTGGAGGGAAACCACCCTTTTATAGGAAAACCAATAGTTTTTCCATCACACATTGCAACCAGACCATAGCTACATTTGATGAACTATTAGCACCAATGGAAATCTCTCACTGAGTATTATAATTGGTCTTCCCTAGTTTTTGATGATTTGAAACTTCAACAGGAAGTCATTTTTCTAAGAAGGGTCACTTCATCACTTCTCAAAATCGAATTTCTTCACACATGACACTTGTACCTTAGGGACCACATTCCCTTAATACTTGTTGTACCACGTGTCACTTTTCATCATGAGTAACCATCTTTTACTCATGTTTTCATGGTCCCCACCTGGCCTATTCTCTGTGGCATCGTCATCGAGTCACCCTTATTTAGAGAATCTGTGATGAGTCACCTTTGCATCCATAGAGTCTATTTCATGTCCAATTATATCATGTCATAGTATTCCATCCATCTTTACATACCATTCATCCTGTGTTTCCCATTTTTGCCTCTAGTCATACTATCCCCATCCCCTCCCGAGTTGAGTCAGTGGCTACTAGGTCAACCATGCACTTGATGCTCTGACAAGGGAAGTCATCTGTTTGTCCCTTCGTCTCACATTTTCCATTATCCCTGGTATCAGTCCATCAACCACATTAGTATTTTCCCTCTTGCCTTAGTTGAGGAGCCTCATTGCCTCACCTATCATGGGCCCTATACTGTCGACATCAACTCATTTATTCTAGAAGAATGGCTTAGTGGGTGGCGTATCTTGGTTCCAACTTCAATTCTTGTTTGATGCCTCAGATCAAGCAAAGGGACTCATAATTGCCCTTTGACTTGGTTGTTCCATGTTTGTGATCCATACGCTTGATGGTACAATGATGCAGCGGATTATACTAGTGATTCTCGGGTGTGTGTGAGTTGTTTCAGACCTCATGAAGGGGTGGCCCTTCAAGTATGCCCCCACATGCTCAAATGCATTCCTATTATGCTACAGCCTTAGATGCAATTCCACAGAGTGGTGGGTTCAGTTCCTACTGAACGTAGTTTTCATAGCATGCACATCTCCTTTAGATGATCCATGGAGTTTGCAGAGCCCTTCCCCCTTCCGCAAGGCTTTTTCATTTGTTTTACAATCCCTCCCACCCATTTTTTGAGGGAAGGGCCTTTGTATCTCATGTACTATGATATTATTGTATTCAGTCCTGGATCATGTTTTTCCAGATGCATTATGTATATGGGACACATTGTATTATTTGTTGGCTTTGTTATGCCAACATGTCATGTACCATTCAACATGTACTTCATTTCTTAGTTTTATGTTTCTGGGCGAACCATTATTCTTGTACTAAGTTATCTCGACGGGTATGGGTATGCCTCCCTCGCCTTATTGAGGTTTGTTACCACAACATAAAAGGATACTTGCATTAGTCTTGCCCCCTCTGTCCCTATCCTCTTTCAATTCAAATTTATTGGTCCCTCTCTCTCTCTCTGACTCCCCTGTGTTGTATAGTGATTGTGTCTATACAACATACTTCGGTCATACGTTTTTCTCCTAACACTCATACGTTGGGGGGCAATTTGTTATCACCAGAAAAATGATCATCTAGCCTAATTTACTAGATGGATTGAAGCACACCATGTAAAGCCAATTTTACCATAGTAAAATTGTTTTCACTGTGAGAAATTACTTAATAAACCACCTTTGTTAAGTAGTTTATAGTTAAACCCATGAAGAATAATTAGATAAAACACTATTTATTGATTTTCTTCTATGAATAATTAATTAAACCATTGTTCAATTATTATTCCTCGTCATATTTGACCCAATCATGAAAAATAAATAGATAAATCATTAATTATCTTATTTTTCTCTAAGAATAATTAATTAATCATTGATTAATTTTTATTCTTTGTCAAAATTGACTAAATCCCTTAGGAATAATCAAATAAATCTTTATTTGTTTATTATTCCTTAACTAATTCCTTGAGATGATAAATAAAAAATTTATTTATTTATTATTTCTAAATAAAAGTTTAAATACCTTTTCCCTCCTAACCAAATATAATAAAATATTCCAAGTGGTTATTCCAAGAATGGGATCAATAATATTTTATTATTGTTCATTATTCAAGGATAATTCAATATTTTGTTATAAATAGAAGGGTTTTCCATTCATTATTCACTTTTGATTATTTTCATTGTTGCACTCACTGTTGTAACTCTGATTATTTTCATTGTCGCACACCATATTTTTGCTGGGTATACACATTATAGAGGAGAGAGACCCTACACAAGCTGAAGAAGTTTGAGGATAGCCAAGAACCCATCCCATAGAGGGGGGCTGGTAACATTTATTTGTTCCCTTCAAAGGTGTTATAATAAAATTATTCTTTGTATATTTGGTTTCCATTGGATAATTGGAGTCATTACTCTTTCCTTTTGCTGTTTAATTATGATTGTGGAATAGATCAGAATTTTGGCAAGTTTTGTTTCTATTAGTTGCTGCAGATATACACTATTTAACAACCATTTATATTGTTGATATTGTTTGTCATCCACAATCTTCAGTGGGTTCTTTTTGTACATCTTTGAGAAGAAAACACTACACACCTTTGTTGTTTATGAAAATCTTGTCTCATAATCATTAAGTGTTTTTGAGTGACTTTAACCATAATTAAGGTGCTTCTTTGGCTCAGTTAGGGCTTTGATTTGATGGGCACATCGATTGTGTCCATGTCCTTTCTTTTATTCAATGGTTCTTTTAACCACTTCTCATTCTTTTGGAGCAAATCGATTATAATATAAAGTGAAGTCTCTGAAACTTCAAATATCAAGTCACTTTCCTAAGCACAAGTTTCATCAAATCCTTTTACGAATGATCTTGTAACATTATTTATATCCCCTTAGAATTTTGAAAAGAACATAAATTGTCTAATCTCCTAAAAAAAGCATGCCTTTAGAAATTCAATGTTAATTATTTCTCGTTGATGTAAGTTTTTGGATATACACCTTACCAATAATTCAATAGCTACAGCGTTGAGGATTTACTAAGCTCTTTTTTCTTTCCTATTGACATTGTTAGTCAGGGATTTGGGTATAGAGTTGCAATATGAAATATGATTATGGAAATTTGGGAGACCTATTTTGAATCATGTGAGGAATAAAAATAATTGTGAAGATTATATTGAAAGGGTGGTCTATTTTTGAGTCACCCATGGGTATAATTCACTTTTAGATAAATGAATTATTTCAGGGAGTGATGACAATATATTAATGGAAATGTAATTGTCTATAATAGGTGTTGATAAATTGTTAAATACATGTTCATGATGCAATGCAATGATATGGGTAGATGGAATTTTGAGTATGGGTATGAAATTTATAAGGTAAGTAGGAGAGGAAACACTAGCAAAACATAATATTGATATAAAGTGAAAGTTATCTTGTATGTTTCTCAATGCTAGAAATGTAGATCACTACTGAGAGGGGGTG
This sequence comes from Pinus taeda, assembly GCA_000404065.3. Taxonomy (NCBI): domain Eukaryota; kingdom Viridiplantae; phylum Streptophyta; class Pinopsida; order Pinales; family Pinaceae; genus Pinus; species Pinus taeda. The sequence goes on along the minus strand of APFE030287620.1, from coordinate 95,830 downwards.
TGAATTGGTAGTGATGACACTTATAATTTTTTTGCTAGTTAATTAAACTTTAAAAAATTACAATATGAAACAAACAAAGAGAGATTAGAGCATCATAACATAACACATAAGCACAACAATAGTAACACATAGAAGACACTAATGATTTTTGGTGGAAACCTCGAAGGGAAAAAAACCATCCATTGTTTTTGTGCTGCTTCTCGTTCTCTTATTATATGTAAATAAAATATTTTACATCTTTCAGCTGACCACCACCAACAAGGAGCCTCCACCCCTATATTTTTTAATCACTACTGAATCAAGGCCACATCCTCCTCAAACTCTCAAATCCACACTTTCATTCATTTTCAAACTAGACTCCAAGGAGAACTGCACAACTCAACAACAACATATCAGTCCACTGCAATATGATAAATATAATAAAAAACAAAGATGCATATTAAAATCTAATAAATACATATGCAAAAAAATAATACACAAGGTATATCTTTAAAACTCCCCTTTCTCCATCTCCATTTTCTTTGCTCAAAATGTTGACTGAAACACGCTTATGCTACCTTCTGCAACTCCTGTAAACTACTTCAAATTTTCTGCATAATGTTTGTCACATTCTTCACACACTTCTCTTCTCTCACACTCACTCAAACAATAACACAATCAACCATAAATCCTCAAAGAAATCTCCAATATATAATTTCTTGAAGTGATTAAGGCTATAATTACCAAGGAGTATTGAGCTCAAACAACTTTATTCATACACTCATGAATTGGTTCAGTATTTTGAACATATCTAGTCCTTGAACTGATCCTTCATTATCTTCATTAAATGATAGATCTATACAACTTTACTCTTCTTCTACAAGGCTTCCTTGGACTCTTTGGCCAATTAATAAGTGCAACTACTATAGGAAATTCCACTGGATGTCTTGAGTGCACACAGGATCTGATATAAATCATCTACAGAGTGTAATGCAGGTTCTCATTTCAGGAAGTGTGTTATAACACATCACATAACACTATTAGCTAATGTTATAACATAGATTGTGCTCATGTTACTTGCATTACCCTTTCCAAGCCTCCTTTCTTCCATCTACTCAGCTGTAGGACTTCCAGAACTTGTCCATCTACTTCTTCAAGCATCTCCTGAACTTGTAGAACCCGAACGTGTAGAAAATATGCAAACCCATGACAATACTATGATAATCATGGCAAATCCTCTAAACATGTTTTTGCAAGCATCAAAACATCCACATAAAACTGCATCTTTTCATAGTACCTGTGCATCCTCTTGCAACTTTTTTACCAACCACAAAGAGTGAGATACAATCCAAGTTGACAACAACACAAGACAACAATGCTAAGTTCCCGTTGACATCAATTCCAACACTATAATGCCGAAACTCAAATCCTTGATAAACAAAATAGACTAAAAAACCGATTACCTCAATTATCTGTACTTGAACCTTGATTCTTGACTGGATTGAGTCACAAATTTTACTAGAGTCCTCACGTTATTGATTTTTTATTAGGAAGATGTAGATGTTTAGAACCTTAATTCTAATTCTTGTACATGCTAGATAGAATACTACTTAAATGAATGTTGTTGCATCAAAAGTATGGAACAAAAATTAATTTGTTGTCATTGGATATGGAAGTAAATACCTGTTGGTACCGTCCCATGACCTCCTTTTTCCTCCTAAAACATATCATTTGCATACTTATTTCCATCATATATCTCTCAGATCCCTTGAAAATTGATTAGTTAATAGTCCTATAGTTATTAAAATGCATTAAAATTGATTTAGGAGTTTTATGTTAACGGATTAGGAATTTTTGGTAAAATGGCTACAGGAAGTTCCAACATCCTGTAATTGGTTCATTGTTTGACATGTGGCATGACAACTAGGCTAGAGTGAAGGGTAGGGATGAAAAGTAGAATGTCCAAGCATGGACGAATACCTATCCTACAGCAGAATCGACCCTCCTACATTGCGCGGGTCAACGAAGGTCAAAGTATAGCATGTTGGCGACAAAGGCAGCAACAACAAAGCATTCTAAATTGATTTAGTTTTGTTCCTTTTTGAAATCAGTTTAGGATAGAAACATTTTAAAAAATCACGACATGATAAAAGCAGCAACAGCCACATCATGAATGTACATTCGTTTTCGAAATGTAAGGGTTGTAAAAACATATGTAAACACAGTTCTGAGTAGTCAGTAGGGGTTATCGTTGTTTCGTTTGAAAACATAGTTTGAAATTAATATCAAAGACATAATTGCAGTCACGATCTTTTCCTTGTTGCGTTGATTTGATAATCGGTTGATCACAGTCCAGTATACCTCTGGAACGCGGACGGGCCCTGCGATAACACAGTATACTGTCATTTCCTTTTCATTTGCAACTTAGGGTATTAAATGATATGCACAGTAATTAGAATTGGTTGTTGACTTCAATAGAATGCGTATGGTTTATGTTTATGATAGCGCTTGAATAGTTCATCACTGAGATCGTGAATTGTATCCTATAAGGGATTCGATCCTTTGTTGTCTTTTAAGGCAATGTCATGAACTCTGTTATCATTTCAAAGTATGCTTATGATTTATGTATGTTTTTATCTTGCATGAATATTAGTGAATGCTGAGTTTTTGTTGAACAGGGGTTTTATGCATAGTGTCTCTGTAAGGAGATTGAAATCTTGGTTTGCAGTGATACACAATGTTTTAATTTGGTAAATGAATTGAATGACAGTGTTGTAATTAGGTAGATTAACTGAGTGACCTAAGTGTTTGGGGGATAGGTAACATACCTCAATCTTCCGTAAAGAAGTCCTGTGACCTACCATCATAACCACTTAGCTAATAATCCTTTATGTCTATATACTTTAGACGCATGCCTCTAAGTCTACGCATCCTGGTCGATAATAAATATAGCCTAGTCTAGCACCCTAAACAGGACACTACATTTTGGCGCCGTTGCCGGGGAGGCGTACTTAAAGGATTTAAAAAGAAAAAAAAAATTTCAATAAACAAAAATAAGCAAAAACACAGTTAGAAATCCTGTTCATTTATGCCTAGATTTAGAGACAGTCAGGGTAGATTCATAAAAGCCCCCCACCATTCAAAAACTAACCCATCATCATCAGGAGCAGACTCTTTAAGGAATTCAACCCCAGCTGAGGAAGTCATCATACAAGCATTAGAGGATAAAAAAAAGTCAGGACAGGGACTTACTCTCATCGAAAGGCAAACTTTATTAACACATAAATCGCAAAAGAAGTACTTTCCTAGGTCTTCCACGCAAGCAGAAAGTAGCACAGTGACCGAACAATCTTTCTTTAATATCCTCTTTAAAACAAGTGACACTGACATAGAGAAACCTATTAGAATGGTTGAGGAAGGAGATGGATCAGTACCAAATCAAGGACATAGAGACGAAGAAGAGTCAACTTATAAGTTTCCTATACATGAACCACAAGAAGATGATGAGATCAAAATGAAGAACATACCTCCATCCGTGCTACCAAACTTTTATGGTATGGCTTTAGAAGATCCATACTCATTCTTGTTCGAGTTTGACATTGTATGTCGAACATATGGCTATACAGATGATGCCCATAGGCTTAGACTCTTCCCAACGACATTAAAGGCATTAGACTTAAGATGGTTCATGAGGCTTGGTGAGCATGCTATAGTTGATTGGGATGGCATGAGAAGAATATTTCTAAGGAAATATCAACCTTACTGTAGATCCAAATATTCTAAAGATGTTATCTTTAGAATGAGCCAGCAAGAGGATGAAACCTTAGAGGAATACTTAGAATGGTTTGTCTACAACTTACAAAAATCCAAACACCGAACTATGCCTCTTGATCTGATCCACACAATATTCTTGAAAGGCATCCGAGAGGAATACATGGATGACCTTAACCTGATGGGCAAAGGTGACATTTATGTTTTACCCTTTGAAGAAATCGCTGACTTATGCGAAAATTATTCAAGGAGCAAAGCTAAAATGGGAAAAAGAACCCTGTCATCTAAAGTCACAAAGTCTGCCTCAGCAAGTGTCACAAGGGCTGAAATAGGGAATCTGTTAGAAGAGTTTAAAACAGATCTGTTAAGCACCCTAGGGAACCAAATTGACACTCTAAAGTAAAAAGAAACAAGAAGCTGAAGATCAGATAATGGTTATTTTCTGCCCAAAATGCCAGAAGAAACATGCATTAGAAGACTGCCCACTAGAAAACATCCAAGTTGTGCTTTCTATACTGAACATCATGATATGTTTAACTATCCTAAAGTTAAGGTTTTGCAGAACTGTAATATGGCAGCTAATGCAGAGATGGAAAATGTGTATTACATGGGCACAAAGAGACCATGACAGCCAAGGCCAGCACCTTAAGGTATGTTTCCAAATCAAAATTTGCAATTTCCTGTAAATGATCAAATGTATGCACATAATTCATGGAATGTACCCATGCCATGGCAGCACCAAAACCACCCACAACGACAATGGAGACCATCTAAAAAGTACTCTCAATCTTATCATACATATCCTCAATCATACCCACCATATTCACAACCATATCAACAATACCATCAGTCGTATTCATCACATTCTCAACCATATCAGCAGTATCCTCAGAAAGTTGTTTATCAGCCTCAACCTACTCAAGAAGCATTGCTTGCTCCTCCACCAATAAATCCACCACAACTACAATTTCCAGCTAACTCACAACCTTCCAAACCTACTCAAATTCCTGCTCAAACTGTCCCAAATCCAAATAATAGAGCAGAGAGGCCAGCCTACAATGTAGAAGAGGGAACCTCATATCCCACACTACCCTTGCAAAATATCAACTTGAGGTCTGGTAGGGTACTCCACAAAGATTCTCCAATAACAGATAAGCAAGAAGAAAACACAGAAAATGAAAATGAAATGACAAATCAAAGAAAACCAAACAATGATACCAAAGATAAGCAAGTGCAACCATTGCATCCACCTTTTCCAGACCGATTGGTCCAAATGAAACCTCCACTGTCTATACCACAGTTTGATGTCTTAGATGAACTCAAGAATGTCTACATAAAAATTCCGCTGCTGCAAGCTATACAAGACATTCCCATATATACTAAAGCCATCAAAGACATGTGCCTCAAGAAGCCTGCTAGAAAAAGGACTGATCCTCAAACCATTCATGTTATAGGACATTTAGCAGGCCTTATGACCAATACCATCTCCATGGAAAAGTATGTTGATCCTGGCATTCCCAAAGTGACCACCATCATTAACAACATACAAATTCTAAACACTTTGATAGATCTTGGGGCCGCAATCAATGTCATGACTCTTGAAACCATGAGAACACTCCAACTTACAAATTTGCAACATACAACGATTTTTCTAGAACTAGTTGATAGGTCTAAAGTGATTCCTGAAGGGATTTTGGAAGACATAATTGTCTCACTGGACTCTTGGGAGTATCCAGTGGATTTCTTAGTTCTTCAACCCAAATCCAATTTAGGAGGGCACCCTATCATCCTTGGTAGACCATGGTTAGTGACTGCTGATGCATTCATAGGATGTCGATCAGGAAACATGATCATTTTGAGAGGGACCGAAAGAAAACAACTCACCCTCTATCCATCGGCACAATCACCAGCAGTAACACACAATTTGTGGCTTGATGATAAATTCAATGATAAAGAAGAAATACAATCTGTTTTTAGCATTGACCAAATCTATGATTTCTAGGAACAAAACAATAATGATTTGGTAGAATTATTCCTTTCTCAACCTGATATTTCCGAAAATTTGAGACATGACCAATATCATGCTGCAGATGTACTTTTAGCCCAAATTTTTCAGGAAACATGCACCATTCAATCTTTGCAAACCACATTTCACGATATTTTTCCAGTTCAATCCATCACCAACACACAGATTCATATCATAGAGATTAGTCCAGGGAAAACTCTGAACATAGGCAATCATCTAGAATCATCTCAGCAAGAGAAATTGATTCGACTATTGAGAAAATACCAGAAAGCCTTTGCTTGGGACTACACCGATATGCATGGGATTCACCCTGACACATGCACTCACCATATTTACACGGATAGTACTATCAAACCAGTGAGGCAACCATAGAGAAGGATGAACCCATGCTCCAAGATATTGTCAGAGAAGAGTTGCAAAAACTATTGAGAGTTAATTTTATATATCCTATTTCTGACATTTAGTGGGTATCCCCGTTGGTTATAGTGCCCAAGAAAAATGGTAAGTGGCACATTTGTGTTGACTACAGACAACTGAACAAAGCCAGGCTCAAAGATTATTTTCCACTACCATTTATTGACCAAGTGTTAGGCACCCTAGCTGGGAAATCATCATTTTCTTTTCTTGATGGTTTCAGTGGCTACAACCAGATCAGGATAGCCTCAGAAGACCAAGGCAAAACCACATTCACCTGTCCTTGGGGCACTTATGCTTACAATGTTTTGTCATTTGGACTTTGCAATGCTCCAGCTACATTTCAGAGAGCTGTATTAGCTATTTTCGCTGATTTAGTTCATGATTGTGTTGAAGTTTACATGGATGATTTTTCAGTATACGGCAATTCATTTGAACATGCCTTAAAGAACTTTGAGAGAGTTTTGAAAATATGTATTGAAGCTAATATGTCCCTCAGCAATGAAAAGTGCTTTATGATGTTAAACGAAGGGATAGTGTTAGGCCACTATATTTCTTCTCAAGGCATCAAAGTTGACCCAGCAAAGATCCAGATCATTGTTGATTTGCCAATTCCACAGAATCAAAGAGAGGTAAGAAGTTTCCTTGGGTATTCAAGCTATTACAGAAGGTTTATTGAACATTTTAGTAAAATAGCTTTACCTTTGTTTAAACTTCTAACGAAAGATGTACTTTTCAACTGGAATGAGAACTACCAACAAGAATTCGAACTACTCAAAAAGAAGTTATCAACCGCACCAATCTTGAGAGGGCCTAATTAGAGCCTATCATTTCATATCTTTACAGATGCATCTGACATTGCAGTGGGTGCATCATTAGGCCAAAAAGAGGAATCTTGTAACTATGCCATTTATTTCATTAGCAAAAATCTAACACCTGCAGAGTCAAACTACACAGTCACAGAAAAGGAAACGCTTGCTATCATATATGCTGTGAATAAATTCCGACATTACATAACTGGTTATGAAGTCTTTGTACATACTGATCATTCTGCCATTAAAAATTTAATGAATAAACCAATAACTAGTGGCAGAGTTACCAGATGGTTATTATTGTTACAGGAATTTAACATCACAGTGTTAGATAGACCAGGTAAAGAGAATCAGGTGGTAGATTTTTTTTCTAGACTGCAAAATCCAGGTGAGGTTGTTCCGGTTGAAGATTCTTTTCCAGATGAAAATTTATTTGCAATTTCCATAGTAAATCCTTGGTATGCTGATTTGGCCAATTATTTGTCTACAGGAAGGACACCTCCACACTTTACTGCAAAGGAAAAGAAGAGACTAGTCAAACAAAGTGCTAGATATTCATGGCTTAATGGCGATTTATTTTACACTGGTTATGATATGATCATTAGAAGATGTGTAAGAAATGATGAGGTAATTGATATTTTAAAATCTTGCCATGATGAACCATGTGGTGGGCATTTTGCAGCTAAGCGGACAGCATTCAAAGTTCTTACTCTTGGATACTACTGGCCATCCATTTTCAAGGATGCCAAGAAGTATGTGAAGAGTTGTGACAACTGCCAAAGAATGGGCAGGCCAACAGCTACAGACGAGATGCCCCTTCAGCCCCAAGTTCACCTAGAGCCATTTGAAAAATTGGCTCTAGACTTTATAGGACCCATTAACCCAACCTCCAACGGTAAGAAGTACATCTTAGTATGTACTGATTACATCACAAAGTGGGCTGAAGCAAAAGCACTGGTTAGAGCCACCGAACACATAGTGGTAAATTTCCTTTTTGAAGAGATTTTTATAAGGTATGGAGTACCAAGGGAGATAGTGACTGATCAAGGTACTCAATTCACCTCAAAGTTAGTGAAGGAAATCACAGACAAATACCAAATCAAGCATAGGAGAAGCACACCTTACCATCCACAGGCCAATGGGCAGGTGGAATCCACAAACAAAACTTTGGAAGGGATCATTACTAAAACTGTTGCAATGAACAGGAAGAATTGGGAAGAGAAGCTCAAAGATGCACTCTGGGCTTACAGAATTACGTGGAAGGATACTACAGGATTTACACCATATCAGTTGGTGTACGGCAAAGAGGTAATGCTTCCTATTGAGTTTCAAATACATACTTTTAAATTGGCTGCAGATTTGCAAATTGACTTGGACCAAGCACAACAAGAAAGAATTCAGCAGTTGAACCAACTGGATGAAATGAGGCAGCAAGCAGAGGAAACCACAATCCTCATGCAAAAACAAAGGAAGTAGTGGCATGATGCACATATCAAGAAGAAGCATTTCAAGGAAGGTGACTGGGCTTTACTTTTTGACTCTAAGTTCAAAGATCATAAAGCCAAGTTTACCACCCATTGGATGGGCCCATACCAAATTGTTCATGCTTACGACAATGGTTCAATGAAGCTCACAACCATTGATGGAGAAGGTCATTCCTTTACTGTTAATGGTCATCGCCTGAAACTATACACTAAGCCCACCAGCAAGCAAGATTTTCTCCAAACAGTATCTCAACAAAGAGAGGTTGAGATACTGCAGCCCTCAGGTGCAGTATCCCTACCTTAGTTTATTTACTTTCAATTTTGAAAAAAAA
>APFE030287620.1:49456-62395 GCA_000404065.3 Pinus taeda | reverse complement strand
TAGCATGAGGACATGCTAATTCATTAAGTCGGGGAGAGATGTTGGTACCATCCCATGACCTCCTTTTTCCTCCTAAAACATATCATTTGCCTACTTCTTTCCATCATACATCTTTTAGATCCCTTGAACATTGATTAGTTAATAGTCCTATAGTTATTAAAATGCATTAAAATTGATTTAGGAGTTTTATGTTAACGAATTAGGAATTTTTGGTAAAATGGCTACAGGAAGTTCCAACATCCTGTAATTGGTTCATTGTTTGACATGTGGCATGACAGCTAGGCTAGAGCGAAGGGTAGGGATGAAAAGTAGAATGTCCAAGCATGGACGAATACCTATCCTACAACAGAATCGACCCTCCTACATGCACGGTCAACGAAGGTCAACGTATAACATGTTGGCGACAAAGGCAACAACAACAAATCTTTCTAAATTGATTTAGTTTTGTTCCTTTTTGAAATCAGTTTAGGATAGAAACATTTTAAAAAATCACGACATGATAAAAGCGACAACAGCCACATCATGAATGTACATTCGTTTTCGAAATGTAAGGGTTGTAAAAACATATGTAAACACAATTCTGAGTAGTCAGTAGGGGTTATCGTTGTTTCGTTTGAAAACAGAGTTTGAACTTAATATCAAAGACATAATTGCAGTCACGATATTTTCCTTGTTGCGTTGATTTGATAATCGGTTGATCACAGTCCAGTATACCTCTGGAATGCGGACGAACCCTGCGTTAACTTGGTATACTGTCATTTCCTTTTCATTCACAACTTAGGGTATTAAATGATATGCACAGTAATTAGAATTGGGTGTTGAATTCAATAGAATGCGTATGGTTTATGTTTATGATAGCGCTTGAACAGTTCATCACTGAGATCGTGAATCGTATCCTGTAAGGGGTTCGATCCTTTGTTGTCTTTTAAAGCAATGTCATGAACTCTGTTATCATTTCAAAGTATGCTTACGATTTCTGTATGTTTTTATCTTGCATGAATATTAGTGAATGCTGAGTATTTGCTGAACAGGGGTTTTATGCATAGTGTCTCTGTAAGGAGATTGAAATCTTGGTTTGCAGTGATACACAATGTTTTAATTTGGTAAATGAATTGAATGACAGTGTTGTAATTAGGTAGATTAACTAAGTGACCTAAGTGTTTGGGTGATAGGTAACATACCTCAATCTTCCGTAAAGAAGTCCTGTGACCTACCATCATAACCACTTAGCTAATAATCCTTTATGCCTCTAAGTCTATGCATCCTGGTCGATAATAAATATAGCCTAGTCTAGCACCCTCGACAGGACACTACAATACCTGTGTCCTTATAGAAACAGATCTAAATGACATTTTGAAATAATATTCTTTGAACTGATTTAAACCTTGAATGTTGATTATTGAATAGGTCATTGGAAACAAACTTCAAAGTATAAAATGAAGCTTGAATTTATTGTTACAAGAATACTGGAAATTACTGAAAAATGTAGTAACTCTTGATAATGTTGAAGAATGATCAATGGTGGAATTATTGTTGAATTAGGTTGAGGCTTGATCTCTTGTAATGCACACATACTGGAATTTTGGAGCATTCAGAACCAAGTTCTAATCTTCTTTTGACTATAGGAATGGAGAAAAAGGTTTAAATTATTCATGTTGAATATAATTGCTTATAACCACCTATGCAAAGAGCTAATTAATTTTTAGAACTTATGCCTATAATATGATACCATTTGTAACACCCCACCCCTATTTAACTGCTTTTATAAGCTCTCCAAGGTAAACATGAGGTAAGAGTTATTATGACATGAACCAACATCCTAGATACAATTATGGAAGTAGGGTCTACTAATTAGAAACTTACTACAACTTCTTAGGGACACCATACCACTCAGATGTTAGAAGACATACACTGATGATCTTACCCTGAGATGAAACTATCCTTTTCCTTGACTTAATAGCTTAGTTGCACACATGCCAAGATGTGCATGCATCTAGAAGGCCCCAACCTCATGCATAGGCCTTTCTCCATGTGGATACAATTGATATTTCTCAGTTAAGAGACTACGACTGTGAAATTAATGCCACATTTTCAGGGCTATCCTACATGCCACTGCCAAGAACTTTCTAGAATCAAGTCTAAAACAAACACAAGTATACATAACCTATACTTAGGCTCAAACATTACCAAAAATTGACAAACACAAGATAAACATTTAGAAAAACATATGGTAAACATTATATATACAGGTCATAAATGTATATCTAATCATTGTTTCATTCATTTCACCAGAGAATCATCAAGAAGGCTCACAACCCTCTCAAGCTAGCTGCATCAAACACTTGTTAGCTCATATATTCGTATAACCATTCAATGAATCATCAAGCATGAGAAAGATCCATAACAAGAGCACACCATTTAACCATGCCTATAACCAACATTTAAACAAAATGAAGTCATGACAAACCGGTCATAAAATCAACACAATAACCAATACTTGTGCTCATTGGTCTCAATAAGAAATAACATATAATAAAATATGGATAAAGACAACCAAGTTAGGGACTTCCACGTACCACCTGACCATAAATTTGGCTAAACAAATATCTCTTTTAGCCAATCACCCCCATGCCATATTCCAAGCATGAATGTGGGATCTCATAGGATAAACCAAAATAGAACCAACCAGGGATTCAAGAGGCTAAACCGCCTCAACCCTCAACCACAATGATTTCACCTAAACTGATCCATAAATCACAAAACCAACACAAGTTTTGATGCCTAAGAATTTATTCACCATACCTAGAGGAATTTTATTGTCTCCACCCACCTGTTAAGGGTTTCTGGGAGAAAACCATCTCCACCCACAGCCCTTGGGATTTTCTTGAGACCACCTCACCTAGATCTGAAATATTTTGACAATCCAAAGCTTAACCAAGATTGAACCCCATCACACCATGGCTATCCAGGGAATGAAAAGGAAAGGATATAACCACTGTCAATACAAGAAAATCCCATGTCTATGAAAACAAAATAATCATGTAAACCAAATTCATGCACCATGCAATCAAATCCCAATAAGGAAATCGCACAGGCAACCTGTTACCTGCAAAATCTTTCTGCTGTAGCTCCTATTCCAATCTTCTACTTGCACTCCTTTGCTTTCCTTTTCTTGCTTGCTCCCTTGCTTTTTCTCTCTCTTGGAGTATGATTTATGAAACTAATCAAAAGCTGTCAACTGTTTCTCAAATTCCATTTTATCATTGATGTTTGATGTCTCTTCCTTTCCTTTTCAATTTTTCTTTCATTTTCCTTTATTTTCTCTATGATTTCCCTTTCATTCATATTCTTGTCTCTGCATCTTACTTTTCTCCTAATTTCCTTTATTTTTATATTAAATTTCCATTTATTGCCTTTTTCCAATGCCAATGCCAATTTCCATACCCATTAATTAACCACAAGTGATACCCACTTTAATGTTTCTCCCTTAATTTAACTTGGAATATTTTTTTTCCATGACCTTGGTCTTATTTTTTCCTTATAATGTCCTTCCAATTATATGGAAAGTCAAACCAGGCCTGTTACAAACCCCTCCCCCTTGGGGGAACACCATCCTCAGTGTTCTATGACACTTATGACCAACAAATCACTGAAAACAAAACATAATGCTTATTGTCACTTTACGGTACTTCTTTGGCTCAGTTAGGGATTTTATTTGATGGGCACATGGATTGTGTCAAAGTCCTTTATTTTATTCACTAGTTATTTTAACCACTTCTAATTGTTTCGGAGAAAATCAATGACAATGGAACGTGAAGTCTCTGGAACTTCAAATATCAAGTCACTTACCTAAGTACTAGTTTCATTAAATCCTTTTGTGAAAACTCTTGTAACAATATTGATATACACTTGGAATTTTGAAAAGAACATAAATTGTCTAATATCCTTAAAAAAACATGCCTATAAAAAATAAAATTTAACAAGTTCTTGTTGATGTAAGTTTTTGGATATATGCCTTACCCATAATTTGATATCAATAGTGTGGAGGATTTACTAAGCACTTTTTTCTTTCCTATTGACATTGTTAGTTAGGGATTTGGGTATAAAGCTACAAGATGAAATACAATTATGGAAATGGGGTAACATGGAAATCTGGGAGACCTATTTTGAATCATATGAGGAATAAAAATAAATGTGAGGATTATATGGAAAGGGTGGTCTATTTTTGAGTCACCCATGGGTATAATTCACTTTTATATAAATTAATTATTTCAGGTATTTGTGATAATATATTAATGGAAATGTAATTGGCTATAATAGGTGATGATCAATTGTTAAATACATGTTCATGATGTAATGAAGAGATATGGGTAGATGGAATTTTGAGTATGGGTATGCAATTTAGAAGGTAAGTAGTAGAGGAAATAATATAAAAATGTAATACGAATGTAAATAAATCATTGGAAGTTATCTTGAATGTTTCTCAATGTTAGAAATGTAGACCACTATTGGGGGGGGGGGGTGTGAATCGATAGTGATGGAACTTATATAATTTTCACCAATAAATTAACCTTTAAACATTTATAATCTAAAACATACAAAGAGAGATTAGGGTATCATAATATAACACATAACCAGAACAATAATCACACACATAAAACAATAATGACAAAAACCACTTGATGTTGTTGTATTGCTTCTCATTCTCTTATTATTATATAAAACAAATATTTTACATCTTTTCAGCTGGCCACCACTAGTGATGATCCACTACCCTTTTGATAGTATTTCTGGACACCACTAGCTATGAAGTATCTACTCACATGACTTTGTAGGACACCACCTACTAGAAGCCATCACTCCCAATAAGCCTCTCCCAACCATCACTGGACTATCCAATCACCACTAGATGGAGATACCACTCCCAATATAATGTTTTATTGGCCATCACCAAAAAGGAGCCACCACCCCTATCTTGTTCAACCACTACTAAATGAAGGCCACACCCTTCGCAAACTCTCAGAGCCACACTTTCATTCATTTTCAAACTGGACTCCAAGGAGAACTACACAACTGAACAACATAATATCAATCCTACTTGAACATTTCTCGTCCATGATATTTATTAAATGAGATATCTATACAACTTTAACCATCTTCTAGAAGACTTCCTTGGACTCTTTAACCAATTACCAAGTGTAATTACCATAGGAAGTTCCCCTGGAAATGACTTAAGTGTGCACAAAATCTGGGAGAAATTACCTACAAAGTGTAATGCAAGTTCTCCTTTCAAGTGCATTATAACACACCCCATAACACTATTAACCAGTGTTATAACATAGGTTATGATCATGTTACCTACAATACCCTTTCCAAGCCTCCTTTCTGCCATATTCTCAACTTTAGGACTTCCAGAACTTGTCCATCTACTTCTTCAAGCATCTCCTGAACTTGTAGAACCTCTGTGAACCCATGACAAGCCTATGATAATCATGACAAAGCCTCCAAACATGTTTTCTACAGGAATTAAAACATCAACATAAAATATCACCTTGTTAGGTACTTGTGCATCCTCCTACAAATTTTTTACCAATAAAAAAGAGTGAGATACAATCCAGGTTGACATCAACACAAGACAACAATGCTAAGTGCCTGTTGACATCAATTCCAACACTATAATGCAAACACTCAAATGCTTGATAAAAAGAATAGACTAAAAAATTACTGACCTCAATTACCTATACTTGGACCTTGATTCTTAAGCGGAGTCACAAATTTTACCAGAGTCATCACATTATTGAATTTTGATTAGGAAGATGTAGATGTTTAGATCCTCAATTCTAAGTCTTGTACATGTTGGATAGAATGCTACTGAAAATAATGTTTTGCATTAAAAGTATGGAACAAAAATTCTTTTGTTGTCATTGGATATGGAACTAAACACCTGTGTTCTTATAGAAATTGATCTGAATGGAATTTTAAATAGAATTGTTTGAACTAATTTAAACATTGAATGTTGATTATTGAATAGGTTATTGGAAACAAATTTCAAAGTATAAAATGAACCTTGAATTGATTGTTACAAGAATTATGGTAATTACTAGAAAGTAACTCTTTAGAATGTTTAAGAATGATTAATGGTAGCATTATTGTTGAATCAGGTTGAGGCATGATCTCTTGTAATGCACAAATACTTGAATTTTGGAACATTCTAAACTGAGTTTTGATCTTCTTTTGACTACAGGAATGGAGAAAAAAGGTTGAAGTATTCATGCTGAATAAATTTTTTTATAACCACCTACATAAAGAGCTAATTAAGTTGACAAATTATGCATGTAATATAATACCATTTGTAACACCCCGTCCCACATTTACCTACTTTTACAAGCTCTCTAGGGTAAACATGAGTTGAGAGTTACTATGACATGACCCAACATCTAAGATATGGTTATGGAAGTGGGGTCTACTAACCATAAACTTAGTACAACTTCCTAGGGATACTAGACCACCTAGATGTCAGAAGACATCCAATGATGATCTTACCCTAAGTTGGAACTATTTTTTTCCTTGACTTAATAGCCCAACCACATGCATGCCAAGCTATGCATGTGGCCAAAAAGCCCTAGATGCATGCACAAGCCTTCCTCCATGTGGATACAACCGAGATTTATCAGTTAAGAGACCATGGATATGAAATTAGTGCCACATTTTCAGGGCTAGCCTAAAGGCCACTGCCTAGAACTTCCCATAACTTTCTAGAATCAAGTCTGAAACAAGCACAAGTATACATAGCCTATACTTAGGCTCAAATATTCAAACACATGATACACATTTAGAAAAACATATGGTAAAAATAGTAGCTACATGTCATGAATGCATATATGATCATTGTCTCAATCATTTCACCAAAGAATCATCAAGAAGGCTCACTGCCCTCTCAAGCTAGCTACATCAAAAAACTATTAGCTGATACTTTCATATAACCATTCAATGAATCATCAACCATGAGCAAGATCCATAACAAGAGCACATCATTTAACTGTGTCTATAGCCAACATTTAACCAGAATGAAGCCATGACAAACCAATCTTAAAATCAACATAATAACCAATGCTTGTGCTCATTGATCTCAATAAGAAATAAATATAATAACATATACATAAATCCAACCAAGTCAGGGACTTCCATGTACCACTTGACCATAGATTGGGCTGAACCAGATCTCTCTTTTAGCTAATGACCCCGTACAATATTCCAAGCATGAATGTGGGATCTCATGGGATAAACCAAAACAAAACCAACTAGGGCTTCCATAGGGTAAACCACCTCATCCCTCAACCACAGTGATTTCACCTAATTCGGTCCAGAAATCACCAAATCAACACAAGCTTGGATGCCTCAAAATTTATTCACCATACCTAGAGGAATTTTCCCGTCTCCACTGTTGGGCATGGAATCCCCCCAAGGCATTTTTGGGGCTCAAAGCCCAAGATTTGACCGAATTTTGTGGTAAAGCTCTGCGAATTGTGGGCACAGAGCGTGAAAAGTATGATAGATTCACAGGGTTGTCTGCCCTAGTTTTGTAATGTAATGTCGGCTAGATAGACCTACCCATGGTTTGCGGACCATAGGATTGTATAAATAGGGTGAGGCTCTAAGTGTAAAGGGGGAGAGAAGTAGATAAGAATAACAAGTCTAAGTGGTTGAGTCACGAGGGTAAAGTGTGTCTTTGAGTCGTAGAGTAGGAGAAGGCTCCGCAGCTGAGTGCGCGGACCCTTGCAATTGAGTGCACAGGTCAGAGTCGAGTCTGTAACTGAGGAAGGAATTAATAAACAAAAGTTTTATCATAATTCTGTGTATTTGTTTGTGGGTTAATGCATGTTTGATATAATTTGCAAATATACTATTTATCTATTGCGCGCACTTGTATGAATGGTTTATATTGTTAAATATACTTAAAGCACTCAAGTAGGCTAAGTTAATTAACTAATGTTTGAATACCATTGAGGTCTTGGTTAATAATGCAGAGTGCGATGTTCAGCCCCTCGGTAGGGTTGCGTGGAGGCAGTATATCAAGTTGTGGGGTACAGGAAGGTGCACATAGCAACTTGTGCACAGGGTCAAACCAGAGACCACTTGAACTCATCAGACATCTCCAAGGTGTGGAAACTTGGTTCTATCACCATCCCAAACTACTTTGGGTGAGACCTCAGTTTGCACTCTATGGATTATTGCTGAAAGGGCCAGTAGTATCGGGATTTGTTTGGCTAAATCAACTTTGAACCTGGATCAGGCTCCAACAAGCCAACAAATGGTTCTGTTGCTAGGACTAGGATCTACATAAGAGATTTTTGATGTCATATCACTAGAATCCAACAAAGAAAGGAATTGAAGAGTGGTTGGAAAGGAATATTCATGAGTTCATGGTGCAGGAAAATAAGAATCCGCAATTATCGAAGGAAGAGTGGTTAGATTGCTACTTATATAAGGAAATCCACGAAGTTTTCTTTACATCCTTCCCCTTTGAGTTGTATGAGTGGATCGCGAAGCTAGCAGATAGTCAAGGAAGGTGTAGGCTCGACAAACCTATTGTGTGGACTCCAGAGTTGGTGCACAGACTGCAAGTATCAGAAGATAAGATCGTGTGCACTGTGGACCATTGGATCGATCGAATTATAGGAGGATTTATCACTGAATTCGCGGTAGATACTTCAGTAAGCTATAGCGAGGCAGAATGATGCTTCCTCAAAGGACTGCGAGGTAAGTATGTTAAATATTTGAACACTTGGATTAAAATGCTACTGTGTGAAAAGTGGGTTGTGCGAATAAATTAATTTTTAGGGCTACACAAAGTGGGAGGATCTACAGAAACGAAGGTAGTGCAGAACTAGAAACTAGCCCTTTGATCTCACCTCCACGAGAAAGCGAGGAAGAGCTCGCGAAGGTTTCACCAATAAGCATGATTAGTTTGATAAAGTAACAAATTTCGCGCATACCACCCTCACCTACACCACCACCAATTTCACCATCTTCACCCCTGTCTTCTCCCACAATTCCTCAACCACCACCACAGTTCAATATGGCAAGCGCAATAAAGTTTTCGGTGTTCAAAGGAGTATGGAATGAAGATCCAGACTAGTTTTTGTTCATGGTAAGGGCTGTGTGGGAAGCTTAGGGAGTCATGGATGACAAAATAAAGAAAGAAACGCTAGTTAGTGCTTTGCAGGATCGTGCACTGACGTGGTAGATTAAGCATTACAATGACAATCCAAACATATGGATCGCAGATATCAAAGCTACGCTAAATATAGAATTTAGTAGGCCAAAATTAGAGACAATCGATTATTGGATTTAAGGAAATCGTAATGCTTCTAGGCGAGACCCCCTGAGAGCTAGATCAGAGACTAAAGTGTATGATTCGTGAAGCCAACATGACCTTAATGGATGGGAAACATCGCATATGGTTTGTAGAATCATAACACCGCATCTAAGGAACATGTTGTCATAGCAAAAGCTAGCCACTCAGGCCGAGGCCTTGGAGATTACAATGAGATTACATGAAACTCCGATACAAGATCCTAACATGGGAGTTCAACAGATCCACGCACAGTTGAAAAACTTGTGTCTTGAGATGCATAGTTTGAAACAAGACAAGATAGCTCACCCAAAAATGCATGAGGATGTATGGTGTGTAAAATTCAAGGGCCAGGGACATGGCAAGGACCATTGTCCAGTCTTCGCGAACTACCAGGTAGGAGGAGGACCAATTCCATTGAGACCAGAGGCACAAGTAGGACCGAGCGTGGCACCTGCATTGTGGTACACGATTTGGCAGATAGGAGGGAAGCATGCTACAGATAATTTAAATCTATTACAGAAATATACACAAACTTCCCAGTAGTTGTTCTGTAATTTCTGCAGGTCAGTAGGCCACGATGAGCGTACCTGTAGAAGTTATGAACTGATGATGGATCAGACTCCTACCTATAGAAATCAGATTGAAACACGAGCCCTCGATCAAAATGCAGGGATGGTGTGCACTAGATTTTAGGGGCTTGAACGAGGTCGAGGTGGAATGGGACCAGGAAGAGGTCAGGGACAGCTGATCTGTTACAATTGCAGAGGACCAGGGCATTATGCTCGCGATTGTACAAATCAAACGAGACCATCATGCTTATATTGTACCTAGTTTGATCATGAGATAGAGGACTGTCCCACGCTGATAGTGAGGTTTCATGATAAAGGAACACTCCAACCTCCCTCGACTCAAAACCTGCAAATGATGAGGTCCGAGCCGTGCAAGGAAGACCTGAATATAAATATCATGCTCCAAAGTGGTATCACGATAAGATGTGACAAAGGCAAGTAGTCTGAAGAGAGTGCTTGGGTTCGCAAGGCTCCAACAAAGGACCAGAATTTGATTTTGAGCGTGCTAAGGAGACATTCATGGAAGCTAAGAAGAGCTTCGTGCAGGTCTCCACTTCAGGTAGTAAAGACAAACTGGAACAAAAAATGGACCCATCAATGCTCACTACCTTTCTAGAGATATGCATGAAGCTGTTGCGCGACAACAAGGCTATGAAGGGGCTACATGAACTCATAACTAGATGTGCTGCGACCATGCCAGGAGAACTGCACGTAGTCTGGAAGCTCGAAAAGCACACAACGGGGATAGGAAGAGAGATGAGATTCACCACGGAAATCAGGGAATATAAAATGGATCAAGTGATTTTAGTTCTAGGATTAGATGTGAACGTCCTGTCAAAGTAGACATGGGAGTGCATGGGTAGGCCTACATTGCAATGGTCTCCTATTCAACTATGAATGGTAAACTAGCAAAAGATCCTACCTATGGGAAGATTGTAGGGAATAACGATAGATATCGAAGGTGCGAGCGTGCTTGAAGATTTCAACGTAATAGAGATTGTTGATGACAAAATTCCCTATCCTGCACTACTGGGAATAGATTGGGCCATTGACATGAATGGAGTGATAAATCTAAAGAAATGCAAGATGATTTTTGAGAAAAAGTCACTGCGCGTAGTTGTATCTTTAGACCCTATGGAAGGATTGCGCTACATGGAGCTGGTGTGTGACTACAAGAGCGACGATGATCTAGAATGTATCTACAAGATCACCATGTGGGATAAGGACCGGGTGAATCCAACAATGGATGGAAGGATTTTGTGGGAGCGTGAAAGTTCCTGCACCTCAGATTTGGATGAGGAGATAAAATGATGGAAGAACCAGTTACACGAGGTAACCATGCTCAATTGCAACATGATGACAAGGTCATTGCGCTGCGTGGCAATAGAGGTAAGAGATCTGCCTCTGTATGATGGATTGACTAAGGTGGATGATTTCCTAAACCAATTTGAAAGAGAAATACCGAAACAAAAACGATTTGATTCTTTGAAATGGGTAATGCGCGCTACGTCTGCAAGGTGGTGGGGTATGCACCAACATAATTTTGAGAACTAGCACGAATGTAGAAGGATGATGCACATGCAGTTTGGGATGCCTTAGATGAAATTAATAGACAAATATGATGGAAGGGATGATCCACGTGCACACCTCTCAAAATGGACCAAGCTCTACAGGGAAGAGCCACAACCTGAGTTGGTGCATATGTTCTGTCATACCCTGGATATCATACCCATGAATTGGTATACTGAGATGAAGCTTTGCCATGGCACGAGCAAATGGGATCTATTGTGTGAAGGATTCCTGTTAACCTTCACTTTTGAGGATCGTTGGTGGGATATTTTTGATGATGCGCTACAAGAAGTAAAAGCAACCATCTTCAAAATACCCCAGGAGCCAATGGAAGTGCTTTAGTCAAAGTGGGCGACCCAACTAAGCTACATGATGGAGTGTTACAATGTAAATATTGAGGAGAATGATGAGGATCCATAGAAAATTAACATTCCAGAAATTGAAGGCTATCACGAGGTTCAAGGACCATTGATTGAAGATCTTGACATCACCATGCCGCTAAAAATGAAGCAGGTAAACATTGGGATGGAGGCTGAACCGAAGTATGCAATGCTTGGTGACTATTGGGATGATGCCACGGTGGATAAGGTCGTTGAGTTACTCCACGAGGACCAAGACTTATTCCTGACCAAGGTTACAGACTTAAAAGGGATCATTAGTGATTTAGGGATGATGAAAATCACCCTAAAACCAAATGTGAAGCCGGTTAAGAAGAGGCCTTACCACTTGAATCCAAAGTACAAGGAAACGGTCCACGTAGAACTAGACAAAATGCTTGCAGCCGGAATTATTGAGCCGTTGGAAGAATTCGATTGGGTGAGCCCTATGGTAGTACATGAGAAAAAGAAGAAGGGTGAGATAAGAATATGTGTGGACCTCAGGAAGTTGAATGACGCCTATGTATATGACCCATTCCCGACCCCGTTCACAAATGAAGTATTAGAAAATGTTGGCGGGCAAGAAGCATATTCTTTCACTGATGGGTTCTCAGGGTACCACCAAATCAATATCGCACCAAAAGACAGGAGCAAGACCACCTTCACTACCGAATGGGACTACTTTCAATACACAATCATGCCATTTGGGTTAAAAAACACGCAAACCATCTTTTCGCACATAGTTGTTTCCACCTTCAAAGAATATATCCACAAATTCCTGGAGGTCTATCTGGATGATTGGACTGTCTTTGGATTGGTTAAGCACCACGTAGGAAGCTTACGCTTGATGCTGGATACTTACCAATGACACCATAATGCACTGAACCTTAATAAGTGCATGTTCCTTGTTCCCTTTGGGAACCTACTGGGACATGTGGTCTGCAAACAGGGACTAATGGTAGATGTCGTGAAGATTGCAGTAATTCTAAATTTGGAAGCACCACAAAGTGTTAAATAGTTGCGCTCTACCTTGGGACACACCGGGTACTATAGGAAGTTCATCAAA